>CAWUDS030005155.1:0-61475 GCA_963859935.3 Lathyrus sativus | reverse complement strand
ATTATAGTGAATACATATAACATTCATCTTAAATATTTGATTTTAGTGATTACCCTTGTAGGTATAAGTTATTTATCATTCATTTGTAGTCTTTTAACTATGTGGCTTATTCACGAAGAAACATGAAATTTGATGATGGAGAAGACACATATTGAACATATTTACATCCAATCTACCAAAATTCAATGTGAAAATTGAAAATATCAATAAACTTTAGCTTGATTATTTATTTTAACTTTGACCTATATAATATAAAATATATGTTGTGGATTATAGTCTTTTAACTTGGTTTTTTAGTGGGGAAAACCTAAAATTTTGTGATGGAGTAGAAAAATAAAATATAATTAATTTTTTACATGTACTATAGTCTATTATATTTTTAGCTTAGTGATAAAAAAAGCTAAAACTTTGGGATGGTGAAGAAAAATAATGAATATTTTTAGATGTAATATATCATAAATCAATGTGAATACGATGAATATAAACAATATTAATCTTGATTATTTATTTTTAATTGTCATGCATATGTATAAATGATGGTTCATTCATTTGTAGTCTCTTAAATTAGTGTCTTAGAGTTGAAGAAACCAAATTTTAGTGATGGAGAAGGAGAAACACATAGAAATTTTTTATATATATTATACCATAATACAATGTGATTAAGTTAAATACAAATAACATTGAGCTTAAATATTTAATTTTAGTGATTACTCATATATTAATATATAATTTACTTGCCATTCATTTATAGTCTTTTAACTATGTGGCTTAGTGACAAAGTAACACGAAATTTGGTGAGGGACAAGAAATATATTGAATATATTTACATCTAATTTACCATAATTCAATGTGAAAATGGTAAATATCAATAAACATTAGCTTGATTATTTATTTTAATTTTGACCTATATAATATAAAATATATGTCGTGGATTATAGTCTTTTAAGTTTGTTTTTTAGTGGGAAAAACCTAAAATTTTGTTATGGAGTAGAAAAATAAAGTATAATTGATTTTTTACATCTAGTATAGTCCATTATATTTTTAGCTTAGTGATAAAAAAAGCTAAAACTTTGGGATGGTGAAGAAAAATATTGAATATTTTTAGATGTAATATATCATAAGTCAATGTGAATACGATGAATATAACAATATTGAGCTTGATTATTTATTTTTAATTGTCATGCATATGTATAAATTATGGGTCATTCATTTGTAGTCTCTTAACTTAGTTTCATAGAAGTGAAGAAACTAAGATTTTGGTGGAGGAAAAGAACAAAAATATAGAAATATTTTACATCTATTACACCATAATACAATGTGATTATAGTGAATACATATAACATTCATCTTAAATTTTTGATTTTAGTGATTACCCTTGTAGATATAAGTTATTTATCATTCATTTGTAGTCTTTTAACTATGTGGCTTATTCACGAAGAAACATGAAATTTGATGATGGAGAAGACACATATTGAACATATTTACATCCAATCTACCATAATTCAATGTGAAAATTGTAAATATCAATAAACTTTAGCTTGATTATTTATTTTAACTTTGACCTATATAATATAAAATATCTGTTGTGGATTATAGTCTTTTAACTTGGTTTTTTAGTGGGGAAAACCTAAAATTTTGTGATGGAGTAGAAAAATAAAATATAATTAATTTTTTACATGTACTATAGTCTATTATATTTTTAGCTTAGTGATAAAAAAAGCTAAAACTTTGGGATGGTAAAGAAAAATATTGAATATTTTTAGATGTAATATATCATAAGTCAATGTGAATACGATGAATATAAACAATATTGATCATGATTATTTATTTTTAATTGTCATGCATATGTATAAATGATGGTTCATTCATTTGTAGTCTCTTAAATTAGTGTCTTAGAGTTGAAGAAACCAAAATTTTAGTGATGGAGAAGGAGAAACACATAGAAATTTTTTATATATATTATACCCTAATACAATGTGATTAAGTTAAATACAAATAACATTGAGCTTAAATATTTAATTTTAGTGATTACTCATATATTAATATATAATTTACTTGCCATTCATTTATAGTCTTTTAACTATGTGGCTTAGTGACAAAGTAACATGAAATTTGGTGATGGACAAGAAATATATTGAATATATTTACATCTAATTTACCATAATTCAATGTGAAAATGGTAAATATCAATAAACATTAGCTTGATTATTTATTTTAATTTTGACCTATATAATATAAAATATATGTCGTGGATTATAGTCTTTTAAGTTTGTTTTTTAGTGGGGAAAACCTAAAATTTTGTTATGGAGTAGAAAAATAAAGTATAATTGATTTTTTACATCTAGTATAGTCTATTATATTTTTAGCTTAGTGATAAAAAAAGCTAAAACTTTGGGATGGTGAAGAAAAATATTGAATATTTTTAGATGTAATATATCATAAGTCAATGTGAATACGATGAATATAAACAATATTGAGCTTGATTATTTATTTTTAATTGTCATGCATATGTATAAATTATGGGTCATTCATCTGTAGTCTCTTAACTTAGTTTCATAGAAGTGAAGAAACCAAGATTTTGGTGGAGGAAAAGAACAAAAATATAGAAATATTTTACATCTATTACACCATAATACAATGTGATTATAGTGAATACATATAACATTCATCTTAAATATTTGATTTTAGTGATTACCCTTGTAGATATAAGTTATTTATCATTCATTTGTAGTCTTTTAACTATGTGGCTTATTCACGAAGAAACATGAAATTTGATGATGGAGAAGACACATATTGAACATATTTACATCCAATCTACCAAAATTCAATGTGAAAATTGAAAATATCAATAAACTTTAGCTTGATTATTTATTTTAACTTTGACCTATATAATATAAAATATATGTTGTGGATTATAGTCTTTTAACTTGGTTTTTTAGTGGGGAAAACCTAAAATTTTGTGATGGAGTAGAAAAATAAAATATAATTAATTTTTTACATGTACTATAGTCTATTATATTTTAGCTTAGTGATAAAAAAAGCTAAAACTTTGGGATGGTGAAGAAAAATATTGAATATTTTTAGATGTAATATATCATAAATCAATGTGAATACGATGAATATAAACAATATTAATCTTGATTATTTATTTTTAATTGTCATGCATATGTATAAATGATGGTTCATTCATTTGTAGTCTCTTAAATTAGTGTCTTAGAGTTGAAGAAACCAAAATTTTAGTGATGGAGAAGGAGAAACACATAGAAATTTTTTATATATATTATACCATAATACAATGTGATTAAGTTAAATACAAATAACATTGAGCTTAAATATTTAATTTTAGTGATTACTCATATATTAATATATAATTTACTTGCCATTCATTTATAGTCTTTTAACTATGTGGCTTAGTGACAAAGTAACACGAAATTTGGTGATGGACAAGAAATATATTGAATATATTTACATCTAATTTACCATAATTCAATGTGAAAATGGTAAATATCAATAAACATTAGCTTGATTATTTATTTTAATTTTGACCTATATAATATAAAATATATGTCGTGGATTATAGTCTTTTAAGTTTGTTTTTTAGTGGGGAAAACCTAAATTTTGTTATGGAGTAGAAAAATAAAGTATAATTGATTTTTTACATCTAGTATAGTCTATTATATTTTTAGCTTAGTGATAAAAAAAGCTAAAACTTTGGGATGGTGAGAAAAATATTGAATATTTTTAGATGTAATATATCATAAGTCAATGTGAATACGATGAATATAAACAATATTGAGCTTGATTATTTATTTTTAATTGTCATGCATATGTATAAATTATGGGTCATTCATTTGTAGTCTCTTAACTTAGTTTCATAGAAGTGAAGAAACCAAGATTTTGGTGGAGGAAAAGAACAAAAATATAGAAATATTTTACATCTATTACACCATAATACAATGTGATTATAGTGAATACATATAACATTCATCTTAAATATTTGATTTTAGTGATTACCCTTGTAGATATAAGTTATTTATCATTCATTTGTAGTCTTTTAACTATGTGGCTTATTCACGAAGAAACATGAAATTTGATGATGGAGAAGACACATATTGAACATATTTACATCCAATCTACCATAATTCATTGTGAAAATTGTAAATATCAATAAACTTTAGCTTGATTATTTATTTTAACTTTGACCTATATAATATAAAATATCTGTTGTGGATTATAGTCTTTTAACTTGGTTTTTTAGTGGGGAAAACCTAAAATTTTGTGATGGAGTAGAAAATAAAATATAATTAATTTTTTACATGTACTATAGTCTATTATATTTTTAGCTTAGTGATAAAAAAAGCTAAAACTTTGGGATGGTAAAGAAAAATATTGAATATTTTTAGATGTAATATATCATAAATCAATGTGAATACGATGAATATAAACAATATTAATCTTGATTATTTATTTTTAATTGTCATGCATATGTATAAATGATGGTTCATTCATTTGTAGTCTCTTAAATTAGTGTCTTAGAGTTGAAGAAACCAAAATTTTAGTGATGGAGAAGAGAAACACATAGAAATTTTTTATATATATTATACCATAATACAATGTGATTAAGTTAAATACAAATAACATTGAGCTTAAATATTTAATTTAGTGATTACTCATATATTAATATATTATTTACTTGCCATTCATTTATAGTCTTTTAACTATGTGGCTTAGTGACAAAGTAACACGAAATTTGGTGATGGACAAGAAATATATTGAATATATTTACATCTAATTTACCATAATTCAATGTGAAAATGGTAAATATCAATAAACATTAGCTTGATTATTTATTTTAATTTTGTCCTATATAATATAAAATATATGTCGTGGATTATAGTCTTTTAAGTTTGTTTTTTAGTGGGGAAAACCTAAAATTTTGTTATGGAGTAGAAAAATAAAGTATAATTGATTTTTTACATCTAGTATAGTCTATTATATTTTTAGCTTAGTGATAAAAAAAGCTAAAACTTTGGGATGGTGAGAAAAATATTGAATATTTTTAGATGTAATATATCATAAGTCAATGTGAATACGATGAATATAAACAATATTGAGCTTGATTATTTATTTTTAATTGTCATGCATATGTATAAATTATGGGTCATTCATTTGTAGTCTCTTAACTTAGTTTCATAGAAGTGAGAAACCAAGATTTTGGTGGAGGAAAAGAACAAAAATATAGAAATATTTTACATCTATTACACCATAATACAATGTGATTATAGTGAATACATATAACATTCATCTTAAATATTTGATTTTAGTGATTACCCTTGTAGATATAAGTTATTTATCATTCATTTGTAGTCTTTTAACTATGTGGCTTATTCACGAAGAAACATGAAATTTGATGATGGAGAAGACACATATTGAACATATTTACATCCAATCTACCATAATTCAATGTGAAAATTGTAAATATCAATAAACTTTAGCTTGATTATTTATTTTAACTTTGACCTATATAATATAAAATATCTGTTGTGGATTATAGTCTTTTACTTGGTTTTTTAGTGGGGAAAACCTAAAATTTTGTTATGGAGTAGAAAAATAAAATATAATTAATTTTTTACATGTACTATAGTCTATTATATTTTTAGCTTAGTGATAAAAAAAGCTAAAACTTTGGGATGGTGAAGAAAAATATTGAATATTTTTAGATGTAATATATCATAAGTCAATGTGAATACGATGAATATAAACAATATTAATCTTGATTATTTATTTTTAATTGTCATGCATATGTATAAATGATGGTTCATTCATTGTAGTCTCTTAAATTAGTGTCTTAGAGTTGAAGAAACCAAAATTTTAGTGATGGAGAAGAAGAAACACATAGAAATTTTTTTATATATATTTACCATAATACAATGTGATTAAGTTAAATACAAATAACATTGAGCTTAAATATTTAATTTTAGTGATTACTCATATATTAATATATAATTTACTTGCAATTCATTTATACTCTTTTAACTATGTGGCTTAGTGACAAAGTAACATGAAATTTGGTGATGGACAAGAAATATATTGAATATATTTACATCTAATTTACCATAATTCAATGTGAAAATGGTAAATATCAATAAACATTAGCTTGATTATTTATTTTAATTTTGACCTATATAATATAAAATATATGTCGTGGATTATAGTCTTTAAGTTTGTTTTTTAGTGGGGAAAACCTAAAATTTTGTTATGGAGTAGAAAAATAAAGTATAATTGATTTTTTACATCTAGTATAGTCTATTATATTTTTAGCTTAGTGATAAAAAAAGCTAAAACTTTGGGATGGTGAAGAAAAATATTGAATATTTTTAGATGTAATATATCATAAGTCAATGTGAATACGATGAATATAAACAATATTGAGCTTGATTATTTATTTTTAATTGTCATGCATATGTATAAATTATGGGTCATTCATTTGTAGTCTCTTAACTTAGTTTCATAGAAGTGAAGAAACCAAGATTTTGGTGGAGGAAAAGAACAAAAATATAAAAATATTTTACATCTATTACACCATAATACAATGTGATTATAGTGAATACATATAACATTCATCTTAAATATTTGATTTTAGTGATTACCCTTGTAGATATAAGTTATTTATCATTCATTTGTAGTCTTTTAACTATGTGGCTTATTCACGAAGAAACATGAAATTTGATGATGGAGAAGACACATATTGAACATATTTACATCCAATCTACCATAATTCAATGTGAAAATGGTAAATATCAATAAACATTAGCTTGATTATTTATTTTAATTTTGACCTATATAATATAAAATATATGTCGTGGATTATAGTCTTTTAAGTTTGTTTTTTAGTGGGAAAAACCTAAAATTTTGTTATGGAGTAGAAAAATAAAGTATAATTGATTTTTTACATCTAGTATAGTCCATTATATTTTTAGCTTAGTGATAAAAAAAGCTAAAACTTTGGGATGGTGAAGAAAAATATTGAATATTTTTAGATGTAATATATCATAAGTCAATGTGAATACGATGAATATAAACAATATTGAGCTTGATTATTTATTTTTAATTGTCATGCATATGTATAAATTATGGGTCATTCATTTGTAGTCTCTTAACTTAGTTTCATAGAAGTGAAGAAACTAAGATTTTGGTGGAGGAAAAGAACAAAAATATAGAAATATTTTACATCTATTACACCATAATACAATGTGATTATAGTGAATACATATAACATTCATCTTAAATATTTGATTTTAGTGATTACCCTTGTAGATATAAGTTATTTATCATTCATTTGTAGTCTTTTAACTATGTGGCTTATTCACGAAGAAACATGAAATTTGATGATGGAGAAGACACATATTGAACATATTTACATCCAATCTACCATAATTCAATGTGAAAATTGTAAATATCAATAAACTTTAGCTTGATTATTTATTTTAACTTTGACCTATATAATATAAAATATCTGTTGTGGATTATAGTCTTTTAACTTGGTTTTTTAGTGGGAAAACCTAAAATTTTGTTATGGAGTAGAAAAATAAAATATAATTAATTTTTTACATGTACTATAGTCTATTATATTTTTAGCTTAGTGATAAAAAAAGCTAAAACTTTGGGATGGTGAAGAAAAATATTGAATATTTTTAGATGTAATATATCATAAGTCAATGTGAATACGATGAATATAAACAATATTAATCTTGATTATTTATTTTTAATTGTCATGCATATGTATAAATGATGGTTCATTCATTTGTAGTCTCTTAAATTAGTGTCTTAGAGTTGAAGAAACCAAAATTTTAGTGATGGAGAAGAAGAAACACATAGAAATTTTTTATATATATTATACCATAATACAATGTGATTAAGTTAAATACAAATAACATTGAGCTTAAATATTTAATTTTAGTGATTACTCATATATTAATATATAATTTACTTGCAATTCATTTATACTCTTTTAACTATGTGGCTTAGTGACAAAGTAACATGAAATTTGGTGATGGACAAGAAATATATTGAATATATTTACATCTAATTTACCATAATTCAATGTGAAAATGGTAAATATCAATAAACATTAGCTTGATTATTTATTTTAATTTTGACCTATATAATATAAAATATATGTCGTGGATTATAGTCTTTTAAGTTTGTTTTTTAGTGGGGAAAACCTAAAATTTTGTTATGGAGTAGAAAAATAAAGTATAATTGATTTTTTACATCTAGTATAGTCTATTATATTTTTAGCTTAGTGATAAAAAAAGCTAAAACTTTGGGATGGTGAAGAAAAATATTGAATATTTTTAGATGTAATATATCATAAGTCAATGTGAATACGATGAATATAAACAATATTGAGCTTGATTATTTATTTTTAATTGTCATGCATATGTATAAATTATGGGTCATTCATTTGTAGTCTCTTAACTTAGTTTCATAGAAGTGAAGAAACCAAGATTTTGGTGGAGGAAAAGAACAAAAATATAAAAATATTTTACATCTATTACACCATAATACAATGTGATTATAGTGAATACATATAACATTCATCTTAAATATTTGATTTTAGTGATTACCCTTGTAGATATAAGTTATTTATCATTCATTTGTAGTCTTTTAACTATGTGGCTTATTCACGAAGAAACATGAAATTTGATGATGGAGAAGACACATATTGAACATATTTACATCCAATCTACCATAATTCAATGTGAAAATGGTAAATATCAATAAACATTAGCTTGATTATTTATTTTAATTTTGACCTATATAATATAAAATATATGTCGTGGATTATAGTCTTTTCAGTTTGTTTTTTAGTGGGAAAAACCTAAAATTTTGTTATGGAGTAGAAAAATAAAGTATAATTGATTTTTTACATCTAGTATAGTCCATTATATTTTTAGCTTAGTGATAAAAAAAGCTAAAACTTTGGGATGGTGAAGAAAAATATTGAATATTTTTAGATGTAATATATCATAAGTCAATGTGAATACGATGAATATAAACAATATTGAGCTTGATTATTTATTTTTAATTGTCATGCATATGTATAAATTATGGGTCATTCATTTGTAGTCTCTTAACTTAGTTTCATAGAAGTGAAGAAACTAAGATTTTGGTGGAGGAAAAGAACAAAAATATAGAAATATTTTACATCTATTACACCATAATACAATGTGATTATAGTGAATACATATAACATTCATCTTAAATATTTGATTTTAGTGATTACCCTTGTAGATATAAGTTATTTATCATTCATTTGTAGTCTTTTAACTATGTGGCTTATTCACGAAGAAACATGAAATTTGATGATGGAGAAGACACATATTGAACATATTTACATCCAATCTACCATAATTCAATGGAAAATTGTAAATATCAATAAACTTTAGCTTGATTATTTATTTTAACTTTGACCTATATAATATAAAATATCTGTTGTGGATTATAGTCTTTTAACTTGGTTTTTTAGTGGGGAAAACCTAAAATTTTGTGATGGAGTAGAAAAATAAAATATAATTAATTTTTTACATGTACTATAGTCTATTATATTTTTAGCTTAGTGATAAAAAAAGCTAAAACTTTGGGATGGTAAAGAAAAATATTGAATATTTTTAGATGTAATATATCATAAGTCAATGTGAATACGATGAATATAAACAATATTGATCATGATTATTTATTTTTAATTGTCATGCATATGTATAAATGATGGTTCATTCATTTGTAGTCTCTTAAATTAGTGTCTTAGAGTTGAAGAAACCAAAATTTTAGTGATGGAGAAGGAGAAACACATAGAAATTTTTTATATATATTATACCCTAATACAATGTGATTAAGTTAAATACAAATAACATTGAGCTTAAATATTTAATTTTAGTGATTACTCATATATTAATATATAATTTACTTGCCATTCATTTATAGTCTTTTAACTATGTGGCTTAGTGACAAAGTAACATGAAATTTGGTGATGGACAAGAAATATATTGAATATATTTACATCTAATTTACCATAATTCAATGTGAAAATGGTAAATATCAATAAACATTAGCTTGATTATTTATTTTAATTTTGACCTATATAATATAAAAATATATGTCGTGGATTATAGTCTTTTAAGTTTGTTTTTTAGTGGGAAAACCTAAAATTTTGTTATGGAGTAGAAAAATAAAGTATAATTGATTTTTTACATCTAGTATAGTCTATTATATTTTTAGCTTAGTGATAAAAAAAGCTAAAACTTTGGGATGATGAAGAAAAATATTGAATATTTTTAGATGTAATATATCATAAGTCAATGTGAATACGATGAATATAAACAATATTGAGCTTGATTATTTATTTTTAATTGTCATGCATATGTATAAATTATGGGTCATTCATCTGTAGTCTCTTAACTTAGTTTCATAGAAGTGAAGAAACCAAGATTTTGGTGGAGGAAAAGAACAAAAATATAGAAATATTTTACATCTATTACACCATAATACAATGTGATTATAGTGAATACATATAACATTCATCTTAATATTTGATTTTAGTGATTACCCTTGTAGGTATAAGTTATTTATCATTCATTTGTAGTCTTTTAACTATGTGGCTTATTCACGAAGAAACATGAAATTTGATGATGGAGAAGACACATATTGAACATATTTACATCCAATCTACCAAAATTCAATGTGAAAATTGAAAATATCAATAAACTTTAGCTTGATTATTTATTTTAACTTTGACCTATATAATATAAAATATATGTTGTGGATTATAGTCTTTTAACTTGGTTTTTTAGTGGGGAAAACCTAAAATTTTGTGATGGAGTAGAAAAATAAAATATAATTAATTTTTTACATGTACTATAGTCTATTATATTTTTAGCTTAGTGATAAAAAAAGCTAAAACTTTGGGATGGTGAAGAAAAATAATGAATATTTTTAGATGTAATATATCATAAATCAATGTGAATACGATGAATATAAACAATATTAATCTTGATTATTTATTTTTAATTGTCATGCATATGTATAAATGATGGTTCATTCATTTGTAGTCTCTTAAATTAGTGTCTTAGAGTTGAAGAAACCAAAATTTTAGTGATGGAGAAGGAGAAACACATAGAAATTTTTTATATATATTATACCCTAATACAATGTGATTAAGTTAAATACAAATAACATTGAGCTTAAATATTTAATTTTAGTGATTACTCATATATTAATATATAATTTACTTGCCATTCATTTATAGTCTTTTAACTATGTGGCTTAGTGACAAAGTAACACGAAATTTGGTGAGGGACAAGAAATATATTGAATATATTTACATCTAATTTACCATAATTCAATGTGAAAATGGTAAATATCAATAAACATTAGCTTGATTATTTATTTTAATTTTGACCTATATAATATAAAATATATGTCGTGGATTATAGTCTTTTAAGTTTGTTTTTTAGTGGGAAAAACCTAAAATTTTGTTATGGAGTAGAAAAATAAAGTATAATTGATTTTTTACATCTAGTATAGTCCATTATATTTTTAGCTTAGTGATAAAAAAAGCTAAAACTTTGGGATGGTGAAGAAAAATATTGAATATTTTTAGATGTAATATATCATAAGTCAATGTGAATACGATGAATATAAACAATATTGAGCTTGATTATTTATTTTTAATTGTCATGCATATGTATAAATTATGGGTCATTCATCTGTAGTCTCTTAACTTAGTTTCATAGAAGTGAAGAAACCAAGATTTTGGTGGAGGAAAAGAACAAAATATAGAAATATTTTACATCTATTACACCATAATACAATGTGATTATAGTGAATACATATAACATTCATCTTAAATATTTGATTTTAGTGATTACCCTTGTAGGTATAAGTTATTTATCATTCATTTGTAGTCTTTTAACTATGTGGCTTATTCACGAAGAAACATGAAATTTGATGATGGAGAAGACACATATTGAACATATTTACATCCAATCTACCAAATTCAATGTGAAAATTGAAAATATCAATAACTTTAGCTTGATTATTTATTTTAACTTTGACCTATATAATATAAAATATATGTTGTGGATTATAGTCTTTTAACTTGGTTTTTTAGTGGGGAAAACCTAAAATTTTGTGATGGAGTAGAAAAATAAAATATAATTAATTTTTTACATGTACTATAGTCTATTATATTTTTAGCTTAGTGATAAAAAAAGCTAAAACTTTGGGATGGTGAAGAAAAATAATGAATATTTTTAGATGTAATATATCATAAATCAATGTGAATACGATGAATATAAACAATATTAATCTTGATTATTTATTTTTAATTGTCATGCATATGTATAAATGATGGTTCATTCATTTGTAGTCTCTTAAATTAGTGTCTTAGAGTTGAAGAAACCAAAATTTTAGTGATGGAGAAGGAGAAACACATAGAAATTTTTTATATATATTATACCATAATACAATGTGATTAAGTTAAATACAAATAACATTGAGCTTAAATATTTAATTTTAGTGATTACTCATATATTAATATATAATTTACTTGCCATTCATTTATAGTCTTTTAACTATGTGGCTTAGTGACAAAGTAACACGAAATTTGGTGAGGGACAAGAAATATATTGAATATATTTACATCTAATTTACCATAATTCAATGTGAAAATGGTAAATATCAATAAACATTAGCTTGATTATTTATTTTAATTTTGACCTATATAATATAAAATATATGTCGTGGATTATAGTCTTTTAAGTTTGTTTTTTAGTGGGAAAAACCTAAAATTTTGTTATGGAGTAGAAAAATAAAGTATAATTGATTTTTTACATCTAGTATAGTCCATTATATTTTTAGCTTAGTGATAAAAAAAGCTAAAACTTTGGGATGGTGAAGAAAAATATTGAATATTTTTAGATGTAATATATCATATAAGTCAATGTGAATACGATGAATATAAACAATATTGAGCTTGATTATTTATTTTTAATTGTCATGCATATGTATAAATTATGGGTCATTCATTTGTAGTCTCTTAACTTAGTTTCATAGAAGTGAAGAAAACTAAGATTTTGGTGGAGGAAAAGAACAAAAATATAGAAATATTTTACATCTATTACACCATAATACAATGTGATTATAGTGAATACATATAACATTCATCTTAAATATTTGATTTTAGTGATTACCCTTGTAGATATAAGTTATTTATCATTCATTTGTAGTCTTTTAACTATGTGGCTTATTCACGAAGAAACATGAAATTTGATGATGGAGAAGACACATATTGAACATATTTACATCCAATCTACCATAATTCAATGTGAAAATTGTAAATATCAATAAACTTTAGCTTGATTATTTATTTTAACTTTGACCTATATAATATAAAATATCTGTTGTGGATTATAGTCTTTTAACTTGGTTTTTTAGTGGGGAAAACCTAAAATTTTGTGATGGAGTAGAAAAATAAAATATAATTAATTTTTTACATGTACTATAGTCTATTATATTTTTAGCTTAGTGATAAAAAAAGCTAAAACTTTGGGATGGTAAAGAAAAATATTGAATATTTTTAGATGTAATATATCATAAGTCAATGTGAATACGATGAATATAAACAATATTGATCATGATTATTTATTTTTAATTGTCATGCATATGTATAAATGATGGTTCATTCATTTGTAGTCTCTTAAATTAGTGTCTTAGAGTTGAAGAAACCAAAATTTTAGTGATGGAGAAGGAGAAACACATAGAAATTTTTTATATATATTATACCCTAATACAATGTGATTAAGTTAAATACAAATAACATTGAGCTTAAATATTTAATTTTAGTGATTACTCATATATTAATATATAATTTACTTGCCATTCATTTATAGTCTTTTAACTATGTGGCTTAGTGACAAAGTAACATGAAATTTGGTGATGGACAAGAAATATATTGAATATATTTACATCTAATTTACCATAATTCAATGTGAAAATGGTAAATATCAATAAACATTAGCTTGATTATTTATTTTAATTTTGACCTATATAATATAAAATATATGTCGTGGATTATAGTCTTTTAAGTTTGTTTTTTAGTGGGGAAAACCTAAAATTTTGTTATGGAGTAGAAAAATAAAGTATAATTGATTTTTTACATCTAGTATAGTCTATTATATTTTTAGCTTAGTGATAAAAAAAGCTAAAACTTTGGGATGGTGAAGAAAAATATTGAATATTTTTAGATGTAATATATCATAAGTCAATGTGAATACGATGAATATAAACAATATTGAGCTTGATTATTTATTTTAATTGTCATGCATATGTATAAATTATGGGTCATTCATCTGTAGGTCTCTTAACTTAGTTTCATAGAAGTGAAGAAACCAAGATTTTGGTGGAGGAAAAGAACAAAAATATAGAAATATTTTACATCTATTACACCATAATACAATGTGATTATAGTGAATACATATAACATTCATCTTAAATATTTGATTTTAGTGATTACCCTTGTAGATATAAGTTATTTATCATTCATTTGTAGTCTTTTAACTATGTGGCTTATTCACGAAGAAACATGAAATTTGATGATGGAGAAGACACATATTGAACATATTTACATCCAATCTACCAAAATTCAATGTGAAAATTGAAAATATCAATAAACTTTAGCTTGATTATTTATTTTAACTTTGACCTATATAATATAAAATATATGTTGTGGATTATAGTCTTTTAACTTGGTTTTTTAGTGGGGAAAACCTAAAATTTTGTGATGGAGTAGAAAAATAAAATATAATTAATTTTTTACATGTACTATAGTCTATTATATTTTTAGCTTAGTGATAAAAAAAGCTAAAACTTTGGGATGGTGAAGAAAAATATTGAATATTTTTAGATGTAATATATCATAAATCAATGTGAATACGATGAATATAAACAATATTAATCTTGATTATTTATTTTTAATTGTCATGCATATGTATAAATGATGGTTCATTCATTTGTAGTCTCTTAAATTAGTGTCTTAGAGTTGAAGAAACCAAAATTTTAGTGATGGAGAAGGAGAAACACATAGAAATTTTTTATATATATTATACCATAATACAATGTGATTAAGTTAAATACAAATAACATTGAGCTTAAATATTTAATTTTAGTGATTACTCATATATTAATATATAATTTACTTGCCATTCATTTATAGTCTTTTAACTATGTGGCTTAGTGACAAAGTAACACGAAATTTGGTGATGGACAAGAAATATATTGAATATATTTACATCTAATTTACCATAATTCAATGTGAAAATGGTAAATATCAATAAACATTAGCTTGATTATTTATTTTAATTTTGACCTATATAATATAAAATATATGTCGTGGATTATAGTCTTTTAAGTTTGTTTTTTAGTGGGGAAAACCTAAAATTTTGTTATGGAGTAGAAAAATAAAGTATAATTGATTTTTTACATCTAGTATAGTCTATTATATTTTTAGCTTAGTGATAAAAAAAGCTAAAACTTTGGGATGGTGAAGAAAAATATTGAATATTTTTAGATGTAATATATCATAAGTCAATGTGAATACGATGAATATAAACAATATTGAGCTTGATTATTTATTTTTAATTGTCATGCATATGTATAAATTATGGGTCATTCATTTGTAGTCTCTTAACTTAGTTCATAGAAGTGAAGAAACCAAGATTTTGGTGGAGGAAAAGAACAAAAATATAGAAATATTTTACATCTATTACACCATAATACAATGTGATTATAGTGAATACATATAACATTCATCTTAAATATTTGATTTTAGTGATTACCCTTGTAGATATAAGTTATTTATCATTCATTTGTAGTCTTTTAACTATGTGGCTTATTCACGAAGAAACATGAAATTTGATGATGGAGAAGACACATATTGAACATATTTACATCCAATCTACCATAATTCATTGTGAAAATTGTAAATATCAATAAACTTTAGCTTGATTATTTATTTTAACTTTGACCTATATAATATAAAATATCTGTTGTGGATTATAGTCTTTTAACTTGGTTTTTTAGTGGGGAAAACCTAAAATTTTGTGATGGAGTAGAAAAATAAAATATAATTAATTTTTTACATGTACTATAGTCTATTATATTTTTAGCTTAGTGATAAAAAAAGCTAAAACTTTGGGATGGTAAAGAAAAATATTGAATATTTTTAGATGTAATATATCATAAATCAATGTGAATACGATGAATATAAACAATATTAATCTTGATTATTTATTTTTAATTGTCATGCATATGTATAAATGATGGTTCATTCATTTGTAGTCTCTTAAATTAGTGTCTTAGAGTTGAAGAAACCAAAATTTTAGTGATGGAGAAGGAGAAACACATAGAAATTTTTTATATATATTATACCATAATACAATGTGATTAAGTTAAATACAAATAACATTGAGCTTAAATATTTAATTTTAGTGATTACTCATATATTAATATATAATTTACTTGCCATTCATTTATAGTCTTTTAACTATGTGGCTTAGTGACAAAGTAACACGAAATTTGGTGATGGACAAGAAATATATTGAATATATTTACATCTAATTTACCATAATTCAATGTGAAAATGGTAAATATCAATAAACATTAGCTTGATTATTTATTTTAATTTTGTCCTATATAATATAAAATATATGTCGTGGATTATAGTCTTTTAAGTTTGTTTTTTAGTGGGGAAAACCTAAAATTTTGTTATGGAGTAGAAAAATAAAGTATAATTGATTTTTTACATCTAGTATAGTCTATTATATTTTTAGCTTAGTGATAAAAAAAGCTAAAACTTTGGGATGGTGAAGAAAAATATTGAATATTTTTAGATGTAATATATCATAAGTCAATGTGAATACGATGAATATAAACAATATTGAGCTTGATTATTTATTTTTAATTGTCATGCATATGTATAAATTATGGGTCATTCATTTGTAGTCTCTTAACTTAGTTTCATAGAAGTGAAGAAACCAAGATTTTGGTGGAGGAAAAGAACAAAAATATAGAAATATTTTACATCTATTACACCATAATACAATGTGATTATAGTGAATACATATAACATTCATCTTAAATATTTGATTTTAGTGATTACCCTTGTAGATATAAGTTATTTATCATTCATTTGTAGTCTTTTAACTATGTGGCTTATTCACGAAGAAACATGAAATTTGATGATGGAGAAGACACATATTGAACATATTTACATCCAATCTACCATAATTCAATGTGAAAATTGTAAATATCAATAAACTTTAGCTTGATTATTTATTTTGACTTTGACCTATATAATATAAAATATCTGTTGTGGATTATAGTCTTTTAACTTGGTTTTTTAGTGGGGAAAACCTAAAATTTTGTTATGGAGTAGAAAAATAAAATATAATTAATTTTTTACATGTACTATAGTCTATTATATTTTTAGCTTAGTGATAAAAAAAGCTAAAACTTTGGGATGGTGAAGAAAAATATTGAATATTTTTAGATGTAATATATCATAAGTCAATGTGAATACGATGAATATAAACAATATTAATCTTGATTATTTATTTTTAATTGTCATGCATATGTATAAATGATGGTTCATTCATTTGTAGTCTCTTAAATTAGTGTCTTAGAGTTGAAGAAACCAAAATTTTAGTGATGGAGAAGAAGAAACACATAGAAATTTTTTATATATATTATACCATAATACAATGTGATTAAGTTAAATACAAATAACATTGAGCTTAAATATTTAATTTTAGTGATTACTCATATATTAATATATAATTTACTTGCAATTCATTTATACTCTTTTAACTATGTGGCTTAGTGACAAAGTAACATGAAATTTGGTGATGGACAAGAAATATATTGAATATATTTACATCTAATTTACCATAATTCAATGTGAAAATGGTAAATATCAATAAACATTAGCTTGATTATTTATTTTAATTTTGACCTATATAATATAAAATATATGTCGTGGATTATAGTCTTTTAAGTTTGTTTTTTAGTGGGGAAAACCTAAAATTTTGTTATGGAGTAGAAAAATAAAGTATAATTGATTTTTTACATCTAGTATAGTCTATTATATTTTTAGCTTAGTGATAAAAAAAGCTAAAACTTTGGGATGGTGAAGAAAAATATTGAATATTTTTAGATGTAATATATCATAAGTCAATGTGAATACGATGAATATAAACAATATTGAGCTTGATTATTTATTTTTAATTGTCATGCATATGTATAAATTATGGGTCATTCATTTGTAGTCTCTTAACTTAGTTTCATAGAAGTGAAGAAACCAAGATTTTGGTGGAGGAAAAGAACAAAAATATAAAAATATTTTACATCTATTACACCATAATACAATGTGATTATAGTGAATACATATAACATTCATCTTAAATATTTGATTTTAGTGATTACCCTTGTAGATATAAGTTATTTATCATTCATTTGTAGTCTTTTAACTATGTGGCTTATTCACGAAGAAACATGAAATTTGATGATGGAGAAGACACATATTGAACATATTTACATCCAATCTACCATAATTCAATGTGAAAATTGTAAATATCAATAAACTTTAGCTTGATTATTTATTTTAACTTTGACCTATATAATATAAAATATCTGTTGTGGATTATAGTCTTTTAACTTGGTTTTTTAGTGGGGAAAACCTAAAATTTTGTTATGGAGTAGAAAAATAAAATATAATTAATTTTTTACATGTACTATAGTCTATTATATTTTTAGCTTAGTGATAAAAAAAGCTAAAACTTTGGGATGGTGAAGAAAAATATTGAATATTTTTAGATGTAATATATCAAAAGTCAATGTGAATACGATGAATATAAACAATATTAATCTTGATTATTTATTTTTAATTGTCATGCATATGTATAAATGATGGTTCATTCATTTGTAGTCTCTTAAATTAGTGTCTTAGAGTTGAAGAAACCAAAATTTTAGTGATGGAGAAGGAGAAACACATAGAAATTTTTTATATATATTATACCATAATACAATGTGATTAAGTTAAATACAAATAACATTGAGCTTAAATATTTAATTTTAGTGATTACTCATATATTAATATATAATTTACTTGCCATTCATTTATAGTCTTTTAACTATGTGGCTTAGTGACAAAGTAACATGAAATTTGGTGATGGACAAGAAATATATTGAATATATTTACATCTAATTTACCATAATTCAATGTGAAAATGGTAAATATCAATAAACATTAGCTTGATTATTTATTTTAATTTTGACCTATATAATATAAAATATATGTCGTGGATTATAGTCTTTTAAGTTTGTTTTTTAGTGGGGAAAACCTAAAATTTTGTTATGGAGTAGAAAAATAAAGTATAATTGATTTTTACATCTCGTATAGTCTATAATATATTTAGCTTAGTGATAAAAAAAGCTAAAACTTTGGGATGGTGAAGAAAAATATTGAATATTTTTAGATGTAATATATCATAAGTCAATGTGAATACGACGAATATAAACAATATTGAGCTTGATTATTTATTTTTAATTGTCATGCATATGTATAAATTATGGGTCATTCATTTGTAGTCTCTTAACTTAGTTTCATATAAGTGAAGAAACCAATATTTTGGTGGAGGAAAAGAACAAAAATATAGAAATATTTTACATCTATTACACCATAATACAATGTGATTATAGTGAATACATATAACATTCATCTTAAATATTTGATTTTAGTGATTACCCTTGTAGATATAGGTTATTTATCATTCATTTGTAGTCTTTTAACTATGTGGCTTATTCACGAAGAAACATGAAATTTGATGATGGAGAAGACACATATTGAACATATTTACATCCAATCTACCATAATTCAATGTGAAAATTGTAAATATCAATAAACTTTAGCTTGATTATTTATTTTAACTTTGACCTATATAATATAAAATATCTGTTGTGGATTATAGTCTTTTAACTTGGTTTTTTAGTGGGGAAAACCTAAAATTTTGTGATGGAGTAGAAAAATAAAATATAATTAATTTTTTACATGTACTATAGTCTATTATATTTTTAGCTTAGTGATAAAAAAACCTAAAACTTTGGGATGGTGAAGAAAAATATTGAATATTTTTAGATGTAATATATCATAAGTCAATGTGAATACGATGAATATAAACAATATTGATCTTGATTATTTATTTTTAATTGTCATGCATATGTATAAATGGGTGTTCATTCATTTGTAGTCTCTTAAATTAGTGTCTTAGAGTTGAAGAAACCAAAATTTTAGTGATGGAGAAGGAGAAACACATAGAAATTTTTTATATATATTATACCATAATACAATGTGATTAAGTTAAATACAAATAACATTGAGTTTAAATATTTAATTTTAGTGATTACTCATATAGTAATATATAATTTACTTGCCATTCATTTATAGTCTTTTAACTATGTGGCTTAGTGACAAAGTAACATGAAATTTGGTGATGGACAAGAAATATATTGAATATATTTACATCTAATTTACCATAATTCAATGTGAAAATGGTAAATATCAATAAACATTAGCTTGATTATTTATTTTAATTTTGACCTATATAATATAAAATATATGTCGTGGATTATAGTCTTTTAAGTTTGTTTTTTAGTGGGGAAAACCTAAAATTTTGTTATGGAGTAGAAAAATAAAGTATAATTGATTTTTTACATCTAGTATAGTCTATTATATTTTTAGCTTAGTGATAAAAAAAGCTAAAACTTTGGGATGATGAAGAAAAATATTGAATATTTTTAGATGTAATATATCATAAGTCAATGTGAATACGATGAATATAAACAATATTGAGCTTGATTATTTATTTTTAATTGTCATGCATATGTATAAATTATGGGTCATTCATTTGTAGTCTCTTAACTTAGTTTCATAGAAGTGAAGAAACCAAGATTTTGGTGGAGGAAAAGAACAAAAATATAGAAATATTTTACATCTATTACACCATAATACAATGTGATTATAGTGAATACATATAACATTCATCTTAAATATTTGATTTTAGTGATTACCCTTGTAGATATAAGTTATTTATCATTCATTTGTAGTCTTTTAACTATGTGGCTTATTCACAAAGAAACATGAAATTTGATGATGGAGAAGACACATATTGAACATATTTACATCCAATCTACCATAATTCAATGTGAAAATTGTAAATATCAATAAACTTTAGCTTGATTATTTATTTTAACTTTGACCTATATAATATAAAATATCTGTTGTGGATTATAGTCTTTTAACTTGGTTTTTTAGTGGGGAAAACCTAAAATTTTGTGATGGAGTAGAAAAATAAAATATAATTAATTTTTTACATGTACTATAGTCTATTATATTTTTAGCTTAGTGATAAAAAAACCTAAAACTTTGGGATGGTGAAGAAAAATATTGAATATTTTTAGATGTAATATATCATAAGTCAATGTGAATACGATGAATATAAACAATATTGATCTTGATTATTTATTTTTAATTGTCATGCATATGTATAAATGGGTGTTCATTCATTTGTAGTCTCTTAAATTAGTGTCTTAGAGTTGAAGAAACCAAAATTTTAGTGATGGAGAAGGAGAAACACATAGAAATTTTTTATATATATTATACCATAATACAATGTGATTAAGTTAAATACAAATAACATTGAGTTTAAATATTTAATTTTAGTGATTACTCATATAGTAATATATAATTTACTTGCCATTCATTTATAGTCTTTTAACTATGTGGCTTAGTGACAAAGTAACATGAAATTTGGTGATGGACAAGAAATATATTGAATATATTTACATCTAATTTACCATAATTCAATGTGAAAATGGTAAATATCAATAAACATTAGCTTGATTATTTATTTTAATTTTGACCTATATAATATAAAATATATGTCGTGGATTATAGTCTTTTAAGTTTGTTTTTTAGTGGGGAAAACCTAAAATTTTGTTATGGAGTAGAAAAATAAAGTATAATTGATTTTTTACATCTAGTATAGTCTATTATATTTTTAGCTTAGTGATAAAAAAAGCTAAAACTTTGGGATGATGAAGAAAAATATTGAATATTTTTAGATGTAATATATCATAAGTCAATGTGAATACGATGAATATAAACAATATTGAGCTTGATTATTTATTTTTAATTGTCATGCATATGTATAAATTATGGGTCATTCATTTGTAGTCTCTTAACTTAGTTTCATAGAAGTGAAGAAACCAAGATTTTGGTGGAGGAAAAGAACAAAAATATAGAAATATTTTACATCTATTACACCATAATACAATGTGATTATAGTGAATACATATAACATTCATCTTAAATATTTGATTTTAGTGATTACCCTTGTAGATATAAGTTATTTATCATTCATTTGTAGTCTTTTAACTATGTGGCTTATTCACAAAGAAACATGAAATTTGATGATGGAGAAGACACATATTGAACATATTTACATCCAATCTACCATAATTCAATGTGAAAATTGTAAATATCAATAAACTTTAGCTTGATTATTTATTTTAACTTTGACCTATATAATATAAAATATATGTTGTGGATTATAGTCTTTTAACTTGGTTTTTTAGTGGGGAAAACCTAAAATTTTGTGATGGAGTAGAAAAATAAAATATAATTAATTTTTACATGTACTATAGTCTATTATATTTTAAGCTTAGTGATAAAAAAACCTAAAACTTTGGGATGGTGAAGACAAATATTGAATATTTTTAGATGTAATATATCATAAGTCAATGTGAATACGATGAATATAAACAATATTGATCATGATTATTTATTTTTAATTGTCATGCATATGTATAAATTATGGGTCATTCATTTGTAGTCTCTTAACTTAGTTTCATAGAAGTGAAGAAACCAAGATTTTGGTGGAGGAAAAGAACAAAAATATAGAAATATTTTACATCTATTACACCATAATACAATGTGATTATAGTGAATACATATAACATTCATCTTAAATATTTGATTTTAGTGATTACCATTGTAGATATAAGTTATTTATCATTCATTTGTAGTCTTTTAACTATGTGGCTTATTCACGAAGAAACATGAAATTTGATGATGGAGAAGACACATATTGAACATATTTACATCCAATCTACCATAATTCAATGTGAAAATTGTAAATATCAATAAACTTTAGGTTGATTATTTATTTTAACTTTGACCTATATAATATAAAATATCTATTGTGGATTATAGTCTTTTAACTTGGTTTTTTAGTGAGGAAAACCTAAAATTTTGTTATGGAGTAGAAAAATAAAATATAATTAATTTTTTACATGTACTATAGTCTATTATATTTTTAGCTTAGTGATAAAAAAAGCTAAAACTTTGGGATGGTGAAGAAAAATATTGAATATTTTTAGATGTAATATATCATAAGTCAATGTGAATACGATGAATATAAACAATATTAATCTTGATTATTTATTTTTAATTGTCATGCATATGTATAAATGATGGTTCATTCATTTGTAGTCTCTTAAATTAGTGTCTTAGAGTTGAAGAAACCAAAATTTTAGTGATGGAGAAGGAGAAACACATAGAAATTTTTTATATATATTATACCATAATACAATGTGATTAAGTTAAATACAAATAACATTGAGCTTAAATATTTAATTTTAGTGATTACTCATATATTAATATATAATTTACTTGCAATTCATTTATAGTCTTTTAACTATGTGGCTTAGTGACAAAGTAACATGAAATTTGGTGATGGACAAGAAATATATTGAATATATTTACATCTAATTTACCATAATTCAATGTGAAAATGGTAAATATCAATAAACATTAGCTTGATTATTTATTTTAATTTTGACCTATATAATATAAAATATATGTCGTGGATTATAGTCTTTTAAGTTTGTTTTTTTAGTGGGGAAAACCTAAAATTTTGTTATGGAGTAGAAAAATAAAGTATAATTGATTTTTTACATCTAGTATAGTCTATTATATTTTTAGCTTAGTGATAAAAAAAGCTAAAACTTTGGGATGGTGAAGAAAAATATTGAATATTTTTAGATGTAATATATCATAAGTCAATGTGAATACGATGAATATAAACAATATTGAGCTTGATTATTTATTTTTAATTGTCATGCATATGTATAAATTATGGGTCATTCATTTGTAGTCTCTTAACTTAGTTTCATAGAAGTGAAGAAACCAAGATTTTGGTGGAGGAAAAGAACAAAAATATAGAAATATTTTACATCTATTACACCATAATACAATGTGATTATAGTGAATACATATAACATTCATCTTAAATATTTGATTTTAGTGATTACCCTTGTAGATATAAGTTATTTATCATTCATTTGTAGTCTTTTAACTATGTGGCTTATTCACGAAGAAACATGAAATTTGATGATGGAGAAGACACATATTGAACATATTTACATCCAATCTACCATAATTCAATGTGAAAATTGTAAATATCAATAAACTTTAGCTTGATTATTTATTTTAACTTTGACCTATATAATATAAAATATCTGTTGTGGATTATAGTCTTTTAACTTGGTTTTTTAGTGGGGAAAACCAAAATTTTGTTATGGAGTAGAAAAATAAAATATAATTAATTTTTTACATGTACTATAGTCTATTATATTTTTAGCTTAGTGATAAAAAAAGCTAAAACTTTGGGATGGTGAAGAAAAATATTGAATATTTTTAGATGTAATATATCATAAGTCAATGTGAATACGATGAATATAAACAATATTGATCTTGATTATTTATTTTTAATTGTCATACATATGTATAAATGATGGTTCATTCATTTGTAGTCTCTTAAATTAGTGTCTTAGAGTTGAAGAAACCAAAATTTTAGTGATGGAGAAGGAGAAACACATAGAAATTTTTTATAAATATTATACCATAATACAATGTGATTAAGTTAAATACAAATAACATTGAGCTTAAATATTTAATTTTAGTGATTACTCATATATTAATATATAATTTACTTGCCATTCATTTATAGTCTTTTAACTATGTGGCTTAGTGACAAAGTAACATGAAATTTGGTGATGGACAAGAAATATATTGAATATATTTACATCTAATTTACCATAATTCAATGTGAAA
This sequence comes from Lathyrus sativus, assembly GCA_963859935.3. Classification (NCBI taxonomy): domain Eukaryota; kingdom Viridiplantae; phylum Streptophyta; class Magnoliopsida; order Fabales; family Fabaceae; genus Lathyrus; species Lathyrus sativus. The sequence goes on along the minus strand of CAWUDS030005155.1, from coordinate 36,187 downwards.
ATGGTAAATATCAATAAACATTAGCTTGATTATTTATTTTAATTTTGACCTATATAATATAAAATATATGTCGTGGATTATAGTCTTTTAAGTTTGTTTTTTAGTGGGAAAAACCTAAAATTTTGTTATGGAGTAGAAAAATAAAGTATAATTGATTTTTTACATCTAGTATAGTCTATTATATTTTTAGCTTAGTGATAAAAAAAGCTAAAACTTTGGGATGGTGAAGAAAAATATTGAATATTTTTATATGTAATATATCATAAGTCAATGTGAATACGATGAATATAAACAATATTGAGCTTGATTATTTATTTTTAATTGTCATGCATATGTATAAATTATGGGTCATTCATTTGTAGTCTCTTAACTTAGTTTCATAGAAGTGAAGAAACCAAGATTTTGGTGGAGGAAAAGAACAAAAATATAGAAATATTTTACATCTATTACACCATAATACAATGTGATTATAGTGAATACATATAACATTCATCTTAAATATTTGATTTTAGTGATTACCCTTGTAGATATAAGTTATTTATCATTCATTTGTAGTCTTTTAACTATGTGGCTTATTCACAAAGAAACATGAAATTTGATGATGGAGAAGACACATATTGAACATATTTACATCCAATCTACCATAATTCAATGTGAAAATTGTAAATATCAATAAACTTTAGCTTGATTATTTATTTTAACTTTGACCTATATAATATAAAATATATGTTGTGGATTATAGTCTTTTAACTTGGTTTTTTAGTGGGGAAAACCTAAAATTTTGTGATGGAGTAGAAAAATAAAATATAATTAATTTTTTACATGTACTATAGTCTATTATATTTTAAGCTTAGTGATAAAAAAACCTAAAACTTTGGGATGGTGAAGACAAATATTGAATATTTTTAGATGTAATATATCATAAGTCAATGTGAATACGATGAATATAAACAATATTGATCATGATTATTTATTTTTAATTGTTATGCATATGTATAAATTATGGGTCATTCATTTGTAGTCTCTTAACTTAGTTTCATAGAAGTGAAGAAACCAAGATTTTGGTGGAGGAAAAGAACAAAAATATAGAAATATTTTACATTTATTACACCATAATACAATGTGATTATAGTGAATACATATAACATTCATCTTAAATATTTGATTTTAGTGATTACCATTGTAGATATAAGTTATTTATCATTCATTTGTAGTCTTTTAACTATGTGGCTTATTCACGAAGAAACATGAAATTTGATGATGGAGAAGACACATATTGAACATATTTACATCCAATCTACCATAATTCAATGTGAAAATTGTAAATATCAATAAACTTTAGGTTGATTATTTATTTTAACTTTGACCTATATAATATAAAATATCTATTGTGGATTATAGTCTTTTAACTTGGTTTTTTAGTGGGGAAAACCTAAAATTTTGTTATGGAGTAGAAAAATAAAATATAATTAATTTTTTACATGTACTATAGTCTATTATATTTTTAGCTTAGTGATAAAAAAAGCTAAAACTTTGGGATGGTGAAGAAAAATATTGAATATTTTTAGATGTAATATATCATAAGTCAATGTGAATACGATGAATATAAACAATATTAATCTTGATTATTTATTTTTAATTGTCATGCATATGTATAAATGATGGTTCATTCATTTGTAGTCTCTTAAATTAGTGTCTTAGAGTTGAAGAAACCAAAATTTTAGTGATGGAGAAGGAGAAACACATAGAAATTTTTTATATATATTATACCATAATACAATGTGATTAAGTTAAATACAAATAACATTGAGCTTAAATATTTAATTTTAGTGATTACTCATATATTAATATATAATTTACTTGCAATTCATTTATAGTCTTTTAACTATGTGGCTTAGTGACAAAGTAACATGAAATTTGGTGATGGACAAGAAATATATTGAATATATTTACATCTAATTTACCATAATTCAATGTGAAAATGGTAAATATCAATAAACATTAGCTTGATTATTTATTTTAATTTTGACCTATATAATATAAAATATATGTCGTGGATTATAGTCTTTTAAGTTTGTTTTTTAGTGGGGAAAACCTAAAATTTTGTTATGGAGTAGAAAAATAAAGTATAATTGATTTTTTACATCTAGTATAGTCTATTATATTTTTAGCTTAGTGATAAAAAAAGCTAAAACTTTGGGATGATGAAGAAAAATATTGAATATTTTTAGATGTAATATATCATAAGTCAATGTGAATACGATGAATATAAACAATATTGAGCTTGATTATTTATTTTTAATTGTCATGCATATGTATAAATTATGGGTCATTCATTTGTAGTCTCTTAACTTAGTTTCATAGAAGTGAAGAAACCAAGATTTTGGTGGAGGAAAAGAACAAAAATATAGAAATATTTTACATCTATTACACCATAATACAATGTGATTATAGTGAATACATATAACATTCATCTTAAATATTTGATTTTAGTGATTACCCTTGTAGATATAAGTTATTTATCATTCATTTGTAGTCTTTTAACTATGTGGCTTATTCACGAAGAAACATGAAATTTGATGATGGAGAAGACACATATTGAACATATTTACATCCAATCTACCATAATTCAATGTGAAAATTGTAAATATCAATAAACTTTAGCTTGATTATTTATTTTAACTTTGACCTATATAATATAAAATATCTGTTGTGGATTATAGTCTTTTAACTTGGTTTTTTAGTGGGGAAAACCTAAAATTTTGTTATGGAGTAGAAAAATAAAATATAATTAATTTTTTACATGTACTATAGTCTATTATATTTTTAGCTTAGTGATAAAAAAAGCTAAAACTTTGGGATGGTGAAGAAAAATATTGAATATTTTTAGATGTAATATATCATAAGTCAATGTGAATACGATGAATATAAACAATATTGATCTTGATTATTTATTTTTAATTGTCATGCATATGTATAAATGATGGTTCATTCATTTGTAGTCTCTTAAATTAGTGTCTTAGAGTTGAAGAAACCAAGATTTTAGTGATGGAGAAGGAGAAACACATAGAAATTTTTTATATATATTATACCATAATACAATGTGATTAAGTTAAATACAAATAACATTGAGCTTAAATATTTAATTTTAGTGATTACTCATATATTAATATATAATTTACTTGCCATTCATTTATAGTCTTTTAACTATGTGGCTTAGTGACAAAGTAACATGAAATTTGGTGATGGACAAGAAATATATTGAATATATTTACATCTAATTTACCATAATTCAATGTGAAAATGGTAAATATCAATAAACATTAGCTTGATTATTTATTTTAATTTTGACCTATATAATATAAAATATATGTTGTGGATTATAGTCTTTTAAGTTTGTTTTTTAGTGGGGAAAACCTAAAATTTTGTTATGGAGTAGAAAAATAAAGTATAATTGATTTTTTACATCTAGTATAGTTTATTATATTTTTAGCTTAGTGATAAAAAAAGCTAAAACTTTGGGATGGTGAAGAAAAATATTGAATATTTTTAGATGTAATATATCATAAGTCAATGTGAATATGATGAATATAAACAATATTGAGCTTGATTATTTATTTTTAATTGTCATGCATATGTATAAATTATGGGTCATTCATTTGTAGTCTCTTAACTTAGTTTCATAGAAGTGAAGAAACCAAGATTTTGGTGGAGGAAAAGAACAAAAATATAGAAATATTTTACATCTATTACACCATAATACAGTGTGATTATAGTGAATACATATAACATTCATCTTAAATATTTGATTTTAGTGATTACCCATGTAGATATAAGTTATTTATCATTCATTTATAGTCTTTTAACTATGTGGCTTATTCACGAAGAAACATGAAATTTGATGATGGAGAAGACACATATTGAACATATTTACATCCAATCTACCATAATTCAATGTGAAAATTGTAAATATCAATAAACTTTAGCTTGATTATTTATTTTAACTTTGACCTATATAATATAAAATATCTGTTGTGGATTATAGTCTTTTAACTTGGTTTTTTAGTGGGGAAAACCTAAAATTTTGTGATGGAGTAGAAAAATAAAATATAATTAATTTTTTACATGTACTATAGTCTATTATATTTTTAGCTTAGTGATAAAAAAAGCTAAAACTTTGGGATGGTGAAGAAAAATATTGAATATTTTTAGATGTAATATATCATAAATCAATGTGAATACGATGAATATAAACAATATTGATCTTGATTATTTATTTTTAATTGTCATGCATATGTATAAATGATGGTTCATTCATTTGTAGTCTCTTAAATTAGTGTCTTAGAGTTGAAGAAACCAAAATTTTAGTGATGGAGAAGGAGAAACACATAGAAATTTTTTATATATATTATACCATAATACAATGTGATTAAGTTAAATACAAATAACATTGAGCTTAAATATTTAATTTTAGTGATTACTCATATATTAATATATAATTTACTTGCCATTCATTTATAGTCTTTTAACTATGTGGCTTAGTGACAAAGTAACATGAAATTTGGTGATGGACAAGAAATATATTGAATATATTTACATCTAATTTACCATAATTCAATGTGAAAATGGTAAGTATCAATAAACATTAGCTTGATTATTTATTTTAATTTTGACCTATATAATATAAAATATATGTCGTGGATTATAGTCTTTTAAGTTTGTTTTTTAGTGGGGAAAACCTAAAATTTTGTTATGGAGTAGAAAAATAAAGTATAATTGATTTTTTACATCTAGTATAGTCTATTATATTTTTAGCTTAGTGATAAAAAAAGCTAAAACATTGGGATGGTGAAGAAAAATATTGAATATTTTTAGATGTAATATATCATAAGTCAATGTGAATACGATGAATATAAACAATATTGAGCTTGATTATTTATTTTTAATTGTCATGCATATGTATAAATTATGGGTCATTCATTTGTAGTCTCTTAACTTAGTTTCATAGAAGTGAAGAAACCAAGATTTTGGTGGAGGAAAAGAACAAAAATATAGAAATATTTTACATCTATTACACCATAATACAATGTGATTATAGTGAATACATATAACATTCATCTTAAATATTTGATTTTAGTGATTACCCTTGTAGATATAAGTTATTTATCATTCATTTGTAGTCTTTTAACTATGTGGCTTATTCACGAAGAAACATGAAATTTGATGATGGAGAAGACACATATTGAACATATTTACATCCAATCTACCATAATTCAATGTGAAAATTGTAAATATCAATAAATTTTAGCTTGATTATTTATTTTAACTTTGACCTATATAATATAAAATATCTGTTGTGGATTATAGTCTTTTAACTTGGTTTTTTAGTGGGGAAAACCTAAAATTTTGTAATGGAGTAGAAAAATAAAATATAATTAATTTTTTACATGTACTATAGTCTATTATATTTTTAGCTTAGTGATAAAAAAAGCTAAAACTTTGGGATGGTGAAGAAAAATATTGAATATTTTTAGATGTAATATATCATAAATCAATGTGAATACGATGAATATAAACAATATTGATCTTGATTATTTATTTTTAATTGTCATGCATATGTATAAATGATGGTTCATTCATTTGTAGTCTCTTAAATTAGTGTCTTAGAGTTGAAGAAACCAAAATTTTAGTGATGGAGAAGGAGAAACACATAGAAATTTTTTATATATATTATACCATAATACAATGTGATTAAGTTAAATACAAATAACATTGAGCTTAAATATTTAATTTTAGTGATTACTCATATATTAATATATAATTTACTAGCCATTCATTTATAGTCTTTTAACTATGTGGCTTAGTGACAAAGTAACATGAAATTTGGTGATGGACAAGAAATATATTGAATATATTTACATCTAATTTACCATAATTCAATGTGAAAATGGTAAATATCAATAAACATTAGCTTGATTATTTATTTTAATTTTGACCAATATAATATAAAATATATGTCGTGGATTATAGTCTTTTAAGTTTGTTTTTTAGTGGGGAAATCCTAAAATTTTGTTATGGAGTAGAAAAATAAAGTATAATTGATTTTTTACATCTAGTATAGTCTATTATATTTTTAGCTTAGTGATAAAAAAAGCTAAAACTTTGGGATGATGAAGAAAAATATTGAATATTTTTAGATGTAATATATCATAAGTCAATGTGAATACGATGAATATAAACAATATTGAGCTTGATTATTTATTTTTAATTGTCATGCATATGTATAAATTATGGGTCATTCATCTGTAGTCTCTTAACTTAGTTTCATAGAAGTGAAGAAACCAAGATTTTGGTGGAGGAAAAGAACAAAAATATAGAAATATTTTACATCTATTACACCATAATACAATGTGATTATAGTGAATACATATAACATTCATCTTAAATATTTGATTTTAGTGATTACCCTTGTAGATATAAGTTATTTATCATTCATTTGAAGTCTTTTAACTATGTGGCTTATTCACGAAGAAACATGAAATTTGATGATGGAGAAGACACATATTGAACATATTTACATCCAATCTACCATAATTCAATGTGAAAATTGTAAATATCAATAAACTTTAGCTTGATTATTTATTTTAACTTTGACCTATATAATATAAAATATATGTTGTGGATTATAGTCTTTTAACTTGGTTTTTTAGTGGGGAAAACCTAAAATTTTGTGATGGAGTAGAAAAATAAAATATAATTAATTTTTTACATGTACTATAGTCTATTATATTTTAGGCTTAGTGATAAAAAAACCTAAAACTTTGGGATGGTGAAGACAAATATTGAATATTTTTAGATGTAATATATCATAAGTCAATGTGAATACGATGAATATAAACAATATTGATCATGATTATTTATTTTTAATTGTCATGCATATGTATAAATGATGGTTCATTCATTTGTAGTCTCTTAAATTAGTGTCTTAGAGTTGAAGAAACCAAAATTTTAGTGATGGAGAAGGAGAAACACATAGAAATTTTTTATATATATTATACCATAATACAATGTGATTAAGTTAAATACAAATAACATTGAGCTTAAATATTTAATTTTAGTGATTACTCATATGTTAATATATAATTTACTTGTCATTCATTTATAGTCTTTTAACTATGTGGCTTAGTGACAAAGTAACATGAAATTTGGTGATGGACAAGAAATATATTGAATATATTTACATCTAATTTACCATAATTCAATGTGAAAATGGTAAATATCAATAAACATTAGCTTGATTATTTATTTTAATTTTGACCTATATAATATAAAATATATGTCGTGGATTATAGTCTTTTAAGTTTGTTTTTTAGTGGGGAAAACCTAAAATTTTGTTATGGAGTAGAAAAATAAAGTATAATTGATTTTTTACATCTAGTATAGTCTATTATATTTTTAGCTTAGTGATAAAAAAAAGCTAAAACTTTGGGATGGTGAAGAAAAATATTGAATATTTTTAGATGTAATATATCATAAGTCAATGTGAATACGATGAATATAAACAATATTGAGCTTGATTATTTATTTTTAATTGTCATGCATATGTATAAATTATGGGTCATTCATTTGTAGTCTCTTAACTTAGTTTCATAGAAGTGAAGAAACCAAGATTTTGGTGGAGGAAAAGAACAAAAATATAGAAATATTTTACATCTATTACACCATAATACAATGTGATTATAGTGAATACATATAACATTCATCTTAAATATTTGATTTTAGTGATTACCCTTGTAGATATAAGTTATTTATCATTCATTTGTAGTCTTTTAACTATGTGGCTTATTCACGAAGAAACATGAAATTTGATGATGGAGAAGACACATATTGAACATATTTACATCCAATCTACCATAATTCAATGTGAAAATTGTAAATATCAATAAACTTTCGCTTGATTATTCATTTTAACTTTGACCTATATAATATAAAATATCTGTTGTGGATTATAGTCTTTTACCTTGGTTTTTTAGTGGGGAAAACCTAAAATTTTGTGATGGAGTAGAAAAATAAAATATAATTAATTTTTTACATGTACTATAGTCTATTATATTTTTAGCTTAGTGATAAAAAAAGCTAAAACTTTGGGATGGTGAAGAAAAATATTGAATATTTTTAGATGTAATATATCATAAGTCAATGTGAATACGATGAATATAAATAATATTGATCTTGATTATTTATTTTTAATTGTCATGCATATGTATAAATGATGGTTCATTCATTTGTAGTCTCTTAAATTAGTGTCTTAGAGTTGAAGAAACCAAAATTTTAGTGATGGAGAAGGAGAAACACATAGAAATTTTTTATATATATTATACCATAATACAATGTGATTAAGTTAAATACAAATAACATTGAGCTTAAATATTTAATTTTAGTGATTACTCATATATTAATATATAATTTACTTGCCATTCATTTATAGTCTTTTAACTATGTGGCTTAGTGACAAAGTAACATGAAATTTGGTGATGTACAAGAAATATATTGAATATATTTACATCTAATTTACCATAATTCAATGTGAAAATGGTAAATATCAATAAACATTAGCTTGATTATTTATTTTAATTTTGACCTATATAATAAAAAATATATGTCGTGGATTATAGTCTTTTAAGTTTGTTTTTTAGTGGGAAAAACCTAAAATTTTGTTATGGAGTAGAAAAATAAAGTATAATTGATTTTTTACATCTGGTATAGTCTATTATATTTTTAGCTTAGTGATAAAAAAAGCTAAAACTTTGGGATGGTGAAGAAAAATATTGAATATTTTTAGATGTAATATATCATAAGTCAATGTGAATACGATGAATATAAACAATATTGAGCTTGATTATTTATTTTTAATTGTCATGCATATGTATAAATTATGGGTCATTCATTTGTAGTCTCTTAACTTAGTTTCATAGAAGTGAAGAAACCAAGATTTTGGTGGAGGAAAAGAACAAAAATATAGAAATATTTTACATCTATTACACCATAATACAATGTGATTATAGTGAATACATATAACATTCATCTTAAATATTTGATTTTAGTGATTACCCTTGTAGATATAAGTTATTTATCATTCATTTGTAGTCTTTTAACTATGTGGGTTATTCACGAAGAAACATGAAATTTGATGATGGAGAAGACACATATTGAACATATTTACATCCAATCTACCATAATTCAATGTGAAAATTGTAAATATCAATCAACTTTAGCTTGATTATTTATTTTAACTTTGACCTATATAATATAAAATATATGTTGTGGATTATAGTCTTTTAACTTGGTTTTTTAGTGGGGAAAACCTAAAATTTTGTGATGGAGTAGAAAAATAAAATATAATTAATTTTTTACATGTACTATAGTCTATTATATTTTTAGCTTAGTGATAAAAAAAGCTAAAACTTTGGGATGGTGAAGAAAAATATTGAATATTTTTAGATGTAATATATCATAAGTCAATGTGAATACGATGAATATAAATAATATTGATCTTGATTATTTATTTTTAATTGTCATGCATATGTATAAATGATGGTTCATTCATTTGTAGTCTCTTAAATTAGTGTCTTAGAGTTGAAGAAACCAAAATTTTAGTGATGGAGAAGGAGAAACACATAGAAATTTTTTATATATATTATACCATAATACAATGTGATTAAGTTAAATACAAATAACATTGAGCTTAAATATTTAATTTTAGTGATTACTCATATATTAATATATAATTTACTTGCCATTCATTTATAGTCTTTTAACTATGTGGCTTAGTGACAAAGTAACATGAAATTTGGTGATGTACAAGAAATATATTGAATATATTTACATCTAATTTACCATAATTCAATGTGAAAATGGTAAATATCAATAAACATTAGCTTGATTATTTATTTTAATTTTGACCTATATAATAAAAAATATATGTCGTGGATTATAGTCTATTAAGTTTGTTTTTTAGTGGGAAAAACCTAAAATTTTGTTATGGAGTAGAAAAATAAAGTATAATTGATTTTTTACATCTAGTATAGTCTATTATATTTTTAGCTTAGTGATAAAAAAAGCTAAAACTTTGGGATGGTGAAGAAAAATATTGAATATTTTTAGATGTAATATATCATAAGTCAATGTGAATACGATGAATATAAACAATATTGAGCTTGATTATTTATTTTTAATTGTCATGCATATGTATAAATTATGGGTCATTCATTTGTAGTCTCTTAACTTAGTTTCATAGAAGTGAAGAAACCAAGATTTTGGTGGAGGAAAAGAACAAAAATATAGAAATATTTTACATCTATTACACCATAATACAATGTGATTATAGTGAATACATATAACATTCATCTTAAATATTTGATTTTAGTGATTACCCTTGTAGATATAAGTTATTTATCATTCATTTGTAGTCTTTTAACTATGTGGGTTATTCACGAAGAAACATGAAATTTGATGATGGAGAAGACACATATTGAACATATTTACATCCAATCTACCATAATTCAATGTGAAAATTGTAAATATCAATCAACTTTAGCTTGATTATTTATTTTAACTTTGACCTATATAATATAAAATATATGTTGTGGATTATAGTCTTTTAACTTGGTTTTTTAGTGGGGAAAACCTAAAATTTTGTGACGGAGTAGAAAAATAAAATATAATTCATTTTTTACATGTACTATAGTCTATTATATTTTAAGCTTAGTGATAAAAAAACCTAAAACTTTGGGATGGTGAAGACAAATATTGAATATTTTTAGATGTAATATATCATAAGTCAATGTGAATACGATGAATATAAACAATATTGATCATGATTATTTATTTTTAATTGTCATGCATATGTATAAATGATGGTTCATTCATTTGTAGTCTCTTAAATTAGTGTCTTAGAGTTGAAGAAACCAAAATTTTAGTGATGGAGAAGGAGAAACACATAGAAATTATTTATATATATTATACCATAATACAATGTGATTAAGTTAAATACAAATAACATTGAGCTTAAATATTTAATTTTAGTGATTACTCATATATTAATATATAATTTACTTGCCATTCATTTATAGTATTTTAACTAATTGGCTTAGTGACAAAGTAACATGAAATTTGGTGATGGACAAGAAATATATTGAATATATTTACATCTAATTTACCATAATTCAATGTGAAAATGGTAAATATCAATAAACATTAGCTTAATTATTTATTTTAATTTTGACCTATATAATATACAATATATGTCGTGGATTATAGTCTTTTAAGTTTGTTTTTTAGTGGGGAAAACCTAAAATTTTGTTATGGAGTAGAAAAATCAAGTATAATTGATTTTTTACATCTAGTATAGTCTATTATATTTTTAGCTTAGTGATAAAAAAAGCTAAAACTTTGGGATGGTGAAGAAAAATATTGAATATTTTTAGATGTAATATATCATAAGTCAATGTGAATACGATGAATATAAACAATATTGAGCTTGATTATTTATTTTTAATTGTCATGAATATGTATAAATTATGGGTCATTCATTTGTAGTCTCTTAACTTAGTTTCATAGAAGTGAAGAAACCAAGATTTTGGTGGAGGAAAAGAACAAAAATATAGAAATATTTTACATCTATTACACCATAATACAATGTGATTATAGTGAATACATATAACATTCATCTTAAATATTTGATTTTAGTGATTACCCTTGTAGATATAAGTTATTTATCATTCATTTATAGTCTTTTAACTATGTGGCTTATTCACGAAGAAACATGAAATTTGATGATGGAGAAGAAATATATTGAATATATTTACATCTAATTTACAATAATTCAATGTGAAAATGGTAAATATCAATAAACATTAGCTTGATTATTTATTTTAATTTTGACCTATATAATATAAAATATATGTCGTGGATTATAGTCTTTTAAGTTTGTTTTTTAGTGGGAAAAACCTAAAATTTTTTTATGGAGTAGAAAAATGAAGTATAATTGATTTTTTACATCTAGTATAGTCTATTATATTTTTAGCTTAGTGATAAAAAAAGCTAAAACTTTGGGATGGTGAAGAAAAATATTGAATATTTTTAGATGTAATATATCATAAGTCAATGTGAATACGATGAATATAAGCAATATTGAGCTTGATTATTTATTTTTAATTATCATGCATATGTATAAATTATGGGTCATTCATTTGTAGTCTCTTAACTTAGTTTCATAGAAGTGAAGAAACCAAGATTTTGGTGGAGGAAAAGAACAAAAATATAGAAATATTTTACATCTATTACACCATAATACAATGTGATTATAGTGAATACATATAACATTCATCTTAAATATTTGATTTTTGTGATTACCCTTATAGATATAAGTTATTTATCATTCATTTGTAGTCTTTTAACTATGTGGCTTATTCACGAAGAAACATGAAATTTGATGATGGAGAAGACACATATTGAACATATTTACATCCAATCTACCATAATTCAATGTGAAAATTGTAAATATCAATAAACTTTAGCTTGATTATTTATTTTAACTTTGACCTATATAATATAAAATATATATTGTGGATTATAGTCTTTTAACTTGGTTTTTTAGTGGGGAAAACCTAAAATTTTGTGATGGAGTAGAAAAATAAAATATAATTAATTTTTTACATGTACTATAGTCTATTATATTTTAAGCTTAGTGATAAAAAAACCTAAAACTTTGGGATGGTGAAGAAAAATATTGAATATTTTTAGATGTAATATATCATAAGTCAATGTGAATACGATGAATATAAACAATATTGATCATGATTATTTATTTTTAATTGTCATGCATATGTATAAATGATGGTTCATTCATTTGTAGTCTCTTAAATTAGTGTCTTAGAGTTGAAGAAACCAAAATTTTAGTGATGGAGAAGGAGAAACACATAGAAATTTTTTATATATATTATACCATAATACAATGTGATTAAGTTAAATACAAATAACATTGAGCTTAAATATTTAATTTTAGTGATTACTCATATATTAATATATAATTTACTTGCCATTCATTTATAGTCTTTTAACTAATTGGCTTAGTGACAAAGTAACATGAAATTTGGTGATGGACAAGAAATATCTTGAATATATTTACATCTAATTTACCATAATTCAATGTGAAAATGGTAAATATCAATAAACATTAGCTTAATTATTTATTTTAATTTTGACCTATATAATATAAAATATATGTCGTGGATTATAGTCTTTTAAGTTTGTTTTTTAGTGGGGAAAACCTAAAATTTTGTTATGGAGTAGAAAAATAAAGTATAATTGATTTTTTACATCTAGTATAGTCTATTATATTTTTAGCTTAGTGATAAAAAAAGCTAAAACTTTGGGATGGTGAAGAAAAGTATTGAATATTTTTAGATGTAATATATCATAAGTCAATGTGAATACGATGAATATAAACAATATTGAGCTTGATTATTTATTTTTAATTGTCATGCATATGTATAAATTATGGGTCATTCATTTGTGGTCTCTTAACTTAGTTTCATAGAAGTGAAGAAACCAAGATTTTGGTGGAGGAAAAGAACAAAAATATAGAAATATTTTACATCTATTACACCATAATACAATGTGATTATAGTGAATACATATAACATTCATCTTAAATATTTGATTTTAGTGATTACCCTTGTAGATATAAGTTATTTATCATTCATTTGTAGTCTTTTAACTATGTGGCTTATTCACGAAGAAACATGAAATTTGATGATGGAGAAGACACATATTGAACATATTTACATCCAATCTACCATAATTCAATGTGAAAATTGTAAATATCAATAAACTTTAGCTTGATTATTTATTTTAACTTTGACCTATATAATATAAAATATCTGTTGTGGATTATAGTCTTTTAGCTTGGTTTATTAGTGGGGAAAACCTAAAATTTTGTGATGGAGTAGAAAAATAAAATATAATTAATTTTTTACATGTACTATAGTCTATTATATTTTAAGCTTAGTGATAAAAAAACCTAAAACTTTGGGATGGTGAAGACAAATATTGAATATTTTTAGATGTAATATATCATAAGTCAATGTGAATACGATGAATATAAACAATATTGAGCTTGATTATTTATTTTTAATTGTCATGCATATGTATAAATTATGGGTCATTCATTTGTAGTCTCTTAACTTAGTTTCATAGAAGTGAAGAAACCAAGATTTTGGTGGTGGAAAAGAACAAAAATATAGAAATATTTTACATCTGTTACACCATAATACAATGTGATTATAGTGAATACATATAACATTCATCTTAAATATTTGATTTTAGTGATTACCCTTGTAGATATAAGTTATTTATCATTCATTTGTAGTCTTTTAACTATGTGGCTTATTCACGAAGAAACATGAAATTTGATGATGGAGAAGACACATATTGAACATATTTACATCCAATCTACCATAATTCAATGTGAAAATTGAAAATATCAATAAACTTTAGCTTGATTATTTATTTTAACTTTGACCTATATAATATAAAATATCTGTGTTGGATTATAGTCTTTTAACTTGGTTTTTTAGTGGGGAAAACCTAAAATTTTGTGATGGAGTAGAAAAATAAAATATAATTAATTTTTTACATGTACAATAGTCTATTATATTTTAAGCTTGGTGAAAAAAAATCTAAAACTTTTGGATGGTGAAGAAAAATATTGAATATTTTTAGATGTAATATATCATAAGTCAATGTGAATACGATGAATATAAACAATATTGATCTTGATTATTTATTTTTAATTGTCATGCATATGTATAAATGATGGTTCATTCATTTGTAGTCTCTTAAAGTAGTGTCTTAGAGTTGAAGAAACCAAAATTTTAGTGATGGAGAAGGAGAAACACATAGAAATTTTTGATATATATTATACCATAATACAATGTGATTAAGTTAAATACAAATAACATTGAGCTTAAATATTTAATTTTAGTGATTACTCATATATTAATATATAATTTACTTGCCATTCATTTATAGTCTTTTAACTATGTGGCTTAGTGACAAAGTAACATGAAATTTGGTGATGGACAAGAAATATATTGAATATATTTACATCTAATTTACCATAATTCAATGTGAAAATGGTAAATATCAATAAACATTAGCTTGATTATTTATTTTAATTTTGACCTATATAATATAAAATATATGTCGTGGATTATAGTCTTTTAAGTTTGTTTTTTAGTGGGGAAAACCTAAAATTTTGTTATGGAGTAGAAAAATAAAGTATAATTGATTTTTTACATCTAGTATAGTCTATTATATTTTTAGCTTAGTGATAAAAAAAGCTAAAACTTTGGGATGATGAAGAAAAATATTGAATATTTTTAGATGTAATATATCATAAGTCAATGTGAATACGATGAATATAAACAATATTGAGCTTGATTATTTATTTTTAATTGTCATGCATATGTATAAATTATGGGTCATTCATTTGTGGTCTCTTAACTTAGTTTCATAGAAGTGAAGAAACCAAGATTTTGGTGGTGGAAAAGAACAAAAATATAGAAATATTTTACATCTGTTACACCATAATACAATGTGATTATAGTGAATACATATAACATTCATCTTAAATATTTGATTTTAGTGATTACCCTTGTAGATATAAGTTATTTATCATTCATTTGTAGTCTTTTAACTATGTGGCTTATTCACAAAGAAACATGAAATTTGATGATGGAGAAGACACATATTGAACATATTTACATCCAATCTACCATAATTCAATGTGAAAATTGAAAATATCAATAAACTTTAGCTTGATTATTTATTTTAACTTTGACCTATATAATATAAAATATCTGTTGTGGATTATAGTCTTTTAACTTGGTTTTTTAGTGGGGAAAACCTAAAATTTTGTGATGGAGTAGAAAAATAAAATATAATTAATTTTTTACATGTACAATAGTCTATTATATTTTAAGCTTGGTGAAAAAAAATCTAAAACTTTTGGATGGTGAAGAAAAATATTGAATATTTTTAGATGTAATATATCATAAGTCAATGTGAATACGATGAATATAAACAATATTGATCTTGATTATTTATTTTTAATTGTCATGCATATGTATAAATGATGGTTCATTCATTTGTAGTCTCTTAAAGTAGTGTCTTAGAGTTGAAGAAACCAAAATTTTAGTGATGGAGAAGGAGAAACACATAGAAATTTTTGATATATATTATACCATAATACAATGTGATTAAGTTAAATACAAATAACATTGAGCTTAAATATTTAATTTTAGTGATTACTCATATATTAATATATAATTTACTTGCCATTCATTTATAGTCTTTTAACTATGTGGCTTAGTGACAAAGTAACATGAAATTTGGTGATGGACAAGAAATATATTGAATATATTTACATCTAATTTACCATAATTCAATGTGAAAATGGTAAATATCAATAAACATTAGCTTGATTATTTATTTTAATTTTGACCTATATAATATAAAATATATGTCGTGGATTATAGTCTTTTAAGTTTGTTTTTTAGTGGGGAAAACCTAAAATTTTGTTATGGAGTAGAAAAATAAAGTATAATTGATTTTTTACATCTAGTATAGTCTATTATATTTTTAGCTTAGTGATAAAAAAAGCTAAAACTTTGGGATGATGAAGAAAAATATTGAATATTTTTAGATGTAATATATCATAAGTCAATGTGAATACGATGAATATAAACAATATTGAGCTTGATTATTTATTTTTAATTGTCATGCATATGTATAAATTATGGGTCATTCATTTGTGGTCTCTTAACTTAGTTTCATAGAAGTGAAGAAACCAAGATTTTGGTGGAGGAAAAGAACAAAAATATAGAAATATTTTACATCTATTACACCATAATACAATGTGATTATAGTGAATACATATAACATTCATCTTAAATATTTGATTTTAGTGATTACCCTTGTAGATATAAGTTATTTATCATTCATTTGTAGTCTTTTAACTATGTGGCTTATTCACGAAGAAACATGAAATTTGATGATGGAGAAGACACATATTGAACATATTTACATCCAATCTACCATAATTCAATGTGAAAATTGTAAATATCAATAAACTTTAGCTTGATTATTTATTTTAACTTTGACCTATATAATATAAAATATCTGTTGTGGATTA
Source organism: Lathyrus sativus (assembly GCA_963859935.3). NCBI lineage: Eukaryota > Viridiplantae > Streptophyta > Magnoliopsida > Fabales > Fabaceae > Lathyrus > Lathyrus sativus. The sequence continues at coordinate 18,930 of CAWUDS030005155.1, read as the reverse complement.
TAGTCTTTTAGCTTGGTTTATTAGTGGGGAAAACCTAAAATTTTGTGATGGAGTAGAAAAATAAAATATAATTAATTTTTTACATGTAGTATAGTCTATTATATTTTAAGCTTAGTGATAAAAAAACCTAAAACTTTGGGATGGTGAAGACAAATATTGAATATTTTTAGATGTAATATATCATAAGTCAATGTGAATACGATGAATATAAACAATATTGAGCTTGATTATTTATTTTTAATTTTCATGCATATGTATAAATTATGGGTCATTCATTTGTAGTCTCTTAACTTAGTTTCATTGAAGTGAAGAAACCAAGATTTTGGTGGAGGAAAAGAACAAAAATATAGAAATATTTTACATCTCTTACACCATAATACAATGTGATTATAGTGAATACATATAACATTCATCTTAAATATTTGATTTTAGTGATTACCCTTGTAGATATAAGTTATTTATCATTCATTTGTAGTCTTTTAACTATGTGGCTTATTCACGAAGAAACATGAAATTTGATGATGGAGAAGACACATATTGAACATATTTACATCCAATCTACCATAATTCAATGTGAAAATTGAAAATATCAATAAACTTTAGCTTGATTATTTATTTTAACTTTGACCTATATAATATAAAATATCTGTTGTGGATTATAGTCTTTTAACTTGGTTTTTTAGTGGGGAAAACCTAAAATTTTGTGATGGAGTAGAAAAATAAAATATAATTAATTTTTTACATGTACAATAGTCTATTATATTTTAAGCTTGGTGAAAAAAAATCTAAAACTTTTGGATGGTGAAGAAAAATATTGAATATTTTTAGATGTAGTATATCATAAGTCAATGTGAATACGATGAATATAAACAATATTGATCTTGATTATTTATTTTTAATTGTCATGCATATGTATAAATGATGGTTCATTCATTTGTAGTCTCTTAAAGTAGTGTCTTAGAGTTGAATAAACCAAAATTTTAGTGATGGAGAAGGAGAAACACATAGAAATTTTTTATATATATTATACCATAATACAATGTGATTAAGTTAAATACAAATAACATTGAGCTTAAATATTTAATTTTAGTGATTACTCATATATTAATATATAATTTACTTGCCATTCATTTATAGTCTTTTAACTATGTGGCTTAGTGACAAAGTAACATGAAATTTGGTGATGGACAAGAAATATATTGAATATATTTACATCTAATTTACCATAATTCAATGTGAAAATGGTAAATATCAATAAACATTAGCTTGATTATTTATTTTAATTTTGACCTATATAATATAAAATATATGTCGTGGATTATAGTCTTTTAAGTTTGTTTTTTAGTGGGGAAAACCTAAAATTTTGTTATGGAGTAGAAAAATAAAGTATAATTGATTTTTTACATCTAGTATAGTCTATTATATTTTTAGCTTAGTGATAAAAAAAGCTAAAACTTTGGGATGGTGAAGAAAAATATTGAATATTTTTAGATGTAATATATCATAAGTCAATGTGAATACGATGAATATAAATAATATTGAGCTTGATTATTTATTTTTAATTGTCATGCATATGTATAAATTATGGGTCATTCATTTGTAGTCTCTTAACTTAGTTTCATAGAAGTGAAGAAACCAAGATTTTGGTGGAGGAAAAGAACAAAAATATAGAAATATTTTACATCTATTACACCATAATACAATGTGATTATAGTGAATACATATAACATTCATCTTAAACATTTGATTTTAGTGATTACCCTTGTAGATATAAGTTATTTATCATTCATTTGTAGTCTTTTAACTATGTGGCTTATTCACGAAGAAACATGAAATTTGATGATGGAGAAGACACATATTGAACATATTTACATCCAATCTACCATAATTCAATGTGAAAATTGAAAATATCAATAAACTTTAGCTTGATTATTTATTTTAACTTTGACCTATATAATATAAAATATCTGTTGTGGATTATAGTCTTTTAACTTGGTTTTTTAGTGGGGAAAACCTAAAATTTTGTGATGGAGTAGAAAAATAAAATATAATTAATTTTTTACATGTACAATAGTCTATTATATTTTAAGCTTGGTGAAAAAAAATCTAAAACTTTTGGATGGTGAAGAAAAATATTGAATATTTTTAGATGTATTATATCATAAGTCAATGTGAATACGATGAATATAAACAATATTGAGCTTGATTATTTATTTTTAATTGTCATGCATATGTATACATTATGGGTCATTCATTTGTAGTCTCTTAACTTAGTTTCATAGAAGTGAAGAAACCAAGATTTTGGTGGAGGAAAAGAACCAAAATATAGAAATATTTTACATCTATTACACCATAATACAATGTGATTATAGTGAATACATATAACATTCATCTTAAACATTTGATTTTAGTGATTACCCTTGTAGATATAAGTTATTTATCATTCATTTGTAGTCTTTTAACTATGTGGCTTATTCACGAAGAAACATGCAATTTGATGAAGGAGAAGACACATATTGAACATATTTACATCCAATCTACCATAATTCAATGTGAAAATTGAAAATATCATTAAACTTTAGCTTGATTATTTATTTTAACTTTGACCTATATAATATAAAATATTTGTTGTGGATTATAGTCTTTTAACTTGGTTTTTTAGTGGGGAAAACCTAAAATTTTGTGATGTAGTAGAAAAATAAAATATAATTAATTTTTTACATGTACAATAGTCTATTATATTTTAAGCTTGGTGAAAAAAAAATCTAAAACTTTTGGATGGTGAAGAAAAATATTGAATATTTTTAGATGTAATATATCATAAGTCAATGTGAATACGATGAATATAAACAATATTGATCTTGATTATTTATTTTTAATTGTCATGCATATGTATAAATGATGGTTCATTCATTTGTAGTCTCTTAAAGTAGTGTCTTAGAGTTGAAGAAACCAAAATTTTTGTGATGGAGAAGGAGAAACACATAGAAATTTTTTATATATATTATACCATAATACAATGTGATTAAGTTAAATACAAATAACATTGAGCTTAAATATTTAATTTTAGTGATTACTCATATATTAATATATAATTTACTTGCCATTCATTTATAGTCTTTTAACTATGTGGCTTAGTGACAAAGTAACATGAAATTTGGTGATGGACAAGAAATATATTGAATATATTTACATCTAATTTACCATAATTCAATGTGAAAATGGTAAATATCAATAAACATTAGCTTGATTATTTATTTTAATTTTGACCTATATAATATAAAATATATGTCGTGGATTATAGTCTTTTAAGTTTGTTTTTTAGTGGGGAAAACCTAAAATTTTGTTATGGAGTAGAAAAATAAAGTATAATTGATTTTTTACATCTAGTATAGTCTATTATATTTTTAGCTTAGTGATAAAAAAAAGCTAAAACTTTGGGATGGTGAAGAAAAATATTGAATATTTTTAGATGTAATATATCATAAGTCAATGTGAATACGATGAATATAAACAATATTGAGCTTGATTATTTATTTTTAATTGTCATGCATATGTATAAATTATGGGTCATTCATTTGTAGTCTCTTAACTTAGTTTCATAGAAGTGAAGAAACCAAGATTTTGGTGGAGGAAAAGAACAAAAATATAGAAATATTTTACATCTATTACACCATAATACAATGTGATTATAGTGAATACATATAACATTCATCTTAAATATTTGATTTTAGTGATTACCCTTGTAGATATAAGTTATTTATCATTCATTTGTAGTCTTTTAACTATGTGGCTTATTCACGAAGAAACATGAAATTTGATGATGGAGAAGACACATATTGAACATATTTACATCCAATCTACCATAATTCAATGTGAAAATTGAAAATATCAATAAACTTTAGCTTGATTATTTATTTTAACTTTGACCTATATAATATAAAATATCTGTTGTGGATTATAGTCTTTTAACTTGGTTTTTTAGTGGGGAAAACCTAAAATTTTGTGATGGAGTAGAAAAATAAAATATAATTAATTTTTTACATGTACAATAGTCTATTATATTTTAAGCTTGGTGAAAAAAAATGTAAAACTTTTGGATGGTGAAGAAAAATATTGAATATTTTTAGATGTAGTATATCATAAGTCAATGTGAATACGATGAATATAAACAATATTGATCTTGATTATTTATTTTTAATTGTCATGCATATGTATAAATGATGGTTCATTCATTTGTAGTCTCTTAAAGTAGTGTCTTAGAGTTGAATAAACCAAAATTTTAGTGATGGAGAAGGAGAAACACATAGAAATTTTTTATATATATTATACCATAATACAATGTGATTAAGTTAAATACAAATAACATTGAGCTTAAATATTTAATTTTAGTGATTACTCATATATTAATATATAATTTACTTGCCATTCATTTATAGTCTTTTAACTATGTGGCTTAGTGACAAAGTAACATGAAATTTGGTGATGGACAAGAAATATATTGAATATATTTACATCTAATTTACCATAATTCAATGTGAAAATGGTAAATATCAATAAACATTAGCTTGATTATTTATTTTAATTTTGACCTATATAATATAAAATATATGTCGTGGATTATAGTCTTTTAAGTTTGTTTTTTAGTGGGGAAAACCTAAAATTTTGTTATGGAGTAGAAAAATAAAGTATAATTGATTTTTTACATCTAGTATAGTCTATTATATTTTTAGCTTAGTGATAAAAAAAGCTAAAACTTTGGGATGGTGAAGAAAAATATTGAATATTTTTAGATGTAATATATCATAAGTCAATGTGAATACGATGAATATAAATAATATTGAGCTTGATTATTTATTTTTAATTGTCATGCATATGTATAAATTATGGGTCATTCATTTGTAGTCTCTTAACTTAGTTTCATAGAAGTGAAGAAACCAAGATTTTGGTGGAGGAAAAGAACAAAAATATAGAAATATTTTACATCTATTACACCATAATACAATGTGATTATAGTGAATACATATAACATTCATCTTAAACATTTGATTTTAGTGATTACCCTTGTAGATATAAGTTATTTATCATTCATTTGTAGTCTTTTAACTATGTGGCTTATTCACGAAGAAACATGAAATTTGATGATGGAGAAGACACATATTGAACATATTTACATCCAATCTACCATAATTCAATGTGAAAATTGAAAATATCAATAAACTTTAGCTTGATTATTTATTTTAACTTTGACCTATATAATATAAAATATTTGTTGTGGATTATAGTCTTTTAACTTGGTTTTTTAGTGGGGAAAACCTAAAATTTTGTGATGGAGTAGAAAAATAAAATATAATTAATTTTTTACATGTACAATAGTCTATTATATTTTAAGCTTGGTGAAAAAAAATCTAAAACTTTTGGATGGTGAAGAAAAATATTGAATATTTTTAGATGTATTATATCATAAGTCAATGTGAATACGATGAATATAAACAATATTGAGCTTGATTATTTATTTTTAATTGTCATGCATATGTATACATTATGGGTCATTCATTTGTAGTCTCTTAACTTAGTTTCATAGAAGTTAAGAAACCAAGATTTTGGTGGAGGAAAAGAACCAAAATATAGAAATATTTTACATCTATTACACCATAATACAATGTGATTATAGTGAATACATATAACATTCATCTTAAACATTTGATTTTAGTGATTACCCTTGTAGATATAAGTTATTTATCATTCATTTGTAGTCTTTTAACTATGTGGCTTATTCACGAAGAAACATGCAATTTGATGAAGGAGAAGACACATATTGAACATATTTACATCCAATCTACCATAATTCAATGTGAAAATTGAAAATATCATTAAACTTTAGCTTGATTATTTATTTTAACTTTGACCTATATAATATAAAATATTTGTTGTGGATTATAGTCTTTTAACTTGGTTTTTTAGTGGGGAAAACCTAAAATTTTGTGATGTAGTAGAAAAATAAAATATAATTAATTTTTTACATGTACAATAGTCTATTATATTTTAAGCTTGGTGAAAAAAAAATCTAAAACTTTTGGATGGTGAAGAAAAATATTGAATATTTTTAGATGTAATATATCATAAGTCAATGTGAATACGATGAATATAAACAATATTGATCTTGATTATTTATTTTTAATTGTCATGCATATGTATAAATGATGGTTCATTCATTTGTAGTCTCTTAAAGTAGTGTCTTAGAGTTGAAGAAACCAAAATTTTTGTGATGGAGAAGGAGAAACACATAGAAATTTTTTATATATATTATACCATAATACAATGTGATTAAGTTAAATACAAATAACATTGAGCTTAAATATTTAATTTTAGTGATTACTCATATATTAATATATAATTTACTTGCCATTCATTTATAGTCTTTTAACTATGTGGCTTAGTGACAAAGTAACATGAAATTTGGTGATGGACAAGAAATATATTGAATATATTTACATCTAATTTACCATAATTCAATGTGAAAATGGTAAATATCAATAAACATTAGCTTGATTATTTATTTTAATTTTGACCTATATAATATAAAATATATGTCGTGGATTATAGTCTTTTAAGTTTGTTTTTTAGTGGGGAAAACCTAAAATTTTGTTATGGAGTAGAAAAATAAAGTATAATTGATTTTTTACATCTAGTATAGTCTATTATATTTTTAGCTTAGTGATAAAAAAAAGCTAAAACTTTGGGATGGTGAAGAAAAATATTGAATATTTTTAGATGTAATATATCATAAGTCAATGTGAATACGATGAATATAAACAATATTGAGCTTGATTATTTATTTTTAATTGTCATGCATATGTATAAATTATGGGTCATTCATTTGTAGTCTCTTAACTTAGTTTCATAGAAGTGAAGAAACCAAGATTTTGGTGGAGGAAAAGAACAAAAATATAGAAATATTTTACATCTATTACACCATAATACAATGTGATTATAGTGAATACATATAACATTCATCTTAAATATTTGATTTTAGTGATTACCCTTGTAGATATAAGTTATTTATCATTCATTTGTAGTCTTTTAACTATGTGGCTTATTCACGAAGAAACATGAAATTTGATGATGGAGAAGACACATATTGAACATATTTACATCCAATCTACCATAATTCAATGTGAAAATTGTAAATATCAATAAACTTTAGCTTGATTATTTATTTTAACTTTGACCTATATAATATAAAATATCTGTTGTGGATTATAGTCTTTTAGCTTGGTTTTTTAGTGGGGAAAACCTAAAATTTTGTGATGGAGTAGAAAAATAAAATATAATTAATTTTTTACATGTACTATAGTCTATTATATTTTAAGCTTAGTGATAAAAAAAGCTAAAACTTTGGGATGGTGAAGACAAATATTGAATAATTTAAGATGTAATATATCATAAGTCAATGTGAATACGATGAATATAAACAATATTGAGCTTGATTATTTATTTTTAATTGTCATGCATATGTATAAATTATGGGTCATTCATTTGTAGTCTCTTAACTTAGTTTCATAGAAGTGAAGAAACCAAGATTTTGGTGGAGTAAAAGAACAAAAATATAGAAATATTTTACATCTATTACACCATAATACAATGTGATTATAGTGAATACATATAACATTCATCTTAAACATTTGATTTTAGTGATTACCCTTGTAGATATAAGTTATTTATCATTCATTTGTAGTCTTTTAACTATGTGGCTTATTCACGAAGAAACATGAAATTTGATGATGGAGAAGACACATATTGAACATATTTACATCCAATCTACCATAATTCAATGTGAAAATTGAAAATATCAATAAACTTTAGCTTGATTATTTATTTTAACTTTGACCTATATAATATAAAATATCTGTTGTGGATTATAGTCTTTTAACTTGGTTTTTCAGTGGGGAAAACCTAAAATTTTGTGATGGAGTAGAAAAATAAAATATAATTAATTTTTTACATGTACAATAGTCTATTATATTTTAAGCTTGGTGAAAAAAAATCTAAAACTTTTGGATGGTGAAGAAAAATATTGAATATTTTTAGATGTAATATATCATAAGTCAATGTGAATACGATGAATATAAACAATATTGATCTTGATTATTTATTTTTAATTGTCATGCATATGTATAAATGATGGTTCATTCATTTGTAGTCTCTTAAATTAGTGTCTTAGAGTTGAAGAAACCAAAATTTTAGTGATGGAGAAGGAGAAACACATAGAAATTTTTTATATATATTATACCATAATACAATGTGATTAAGTTAAATACAAATAACATTGAGCTTAAATATTTAATTTTAGTGATTACTCATATATTAATATATAATTTACTTGCCATTCATTTATAGTCTTTTAACTATGTGGCTTAGTGACAAAGTAACATGAAATTTGGTGATGGACAAGAAATATATTGAATATATTTACATCTAATTTACCATAATTCAATGTGAAAATGGTAAATATCAATAAACATTAGCTTGATTATTTATTTTAATTTTGACCTATATAATATAAAATATATGTCGTGGATTATAGTCATTTAAGTTTGTTTTTTAGTGGGGAAAACCTAAAATTTTGTTATGGAGTAGAAAAATAAAGTATAATTGATTTTTTACATCTAGTATAGTCTATTATATTTTTAGCTTAGTGATAAAAAAAGCTAAAACTTTGGGATGGTGAAGAAAAATATTGAATATTTTTAGATGTAATATATCATAAGTCAATGTGAATACGATGAATATAAATAATATTGAGCTTGATTATTTATTTTTAATTGTCATGCATATGTATAAATTATGGGTCATTCATTTGTAGTCTCTTAACTTAGTTTCATAGAAGTGAAGAAACCAAGATTTTGGTGGAGGAAAAGAACAAAAATATAGAAATATTTTACATCTATTACACCATAATACAATGTGATTATAGTGAATACATATAACATTCATCTTAAACATTTGATTTTAGTGATTACCCTTGTAGATATAAGTTATTTATCATTCATTTGTAGTCTTTTAACTATGTGGCTTATTCACGAAGAAACATGAAATTTGATGATGGAGAAGACACATATTGAACATATTTACATCCAATCTACCATAATTCAATGTGAAAATTGAAAATATCAATAAACTTTAGCTTGATTATTTATTTTAACTTTGACCTATATAATATAAAATATCTGTTGTGGATTATAGTCTTTTAACTTGGTTTTTTAGTGGGGAAAACCTAAAATTTTGTGATGGAGTAGAAAAATAAAATATAATTAATTTTTTACATGTACAATAGTCTATTATATTTTAAGCTTGGTGAAAAAAAATCTAAAACTTTTGGATGGTGAAGAAAAATATTGAATATTTTTAGATGTATTATATCATAAGTCAATGTGAATACGATGAATATAAACAATATTGAGCTTGATTATTTATTTTTAATTGTCATGCATATGTATACATTATGGGTCATTCATTTGTAGTCTCTTAACTTAGTTTCATAGAAGTGAAGAAACCAAGATTTTGGTGGAGGAAAAGAACCAAAATATAGAAATATTTTACATCTATTACACCATAATACAATGTGATTATAGTGAATACATATAACATTCATCTTAAACATTTGATTTTAGTGATTACCCTTGTAGATATAAGTTATTTATCATTCATTTGTAGTCTTTTAACTATGTGGCTTATTCACGAAGAAACATGCAATTTGATGAAGGAGAAGACACATATTGAACATATTTACATCCAATCTACCATAATTCAATGTGAAAATTGAAAATATCATTAAACTTTAGCTTGATTATTTATTTTAACTTTGACCTATATAATATAAAATATTTGTTGTGGATTATAGTCTTTTAACTTGGTTTTTTAGTGGGGAAAACCTAAAATTTTGTGATGTAGTAGAAAAATAAAATATAATTAATTTTTTACATGTACAATAGTCTATTATATTTTAAGCTTGGTGAAAAAAAAATCTAAAACTTTTGGATGGTGAAGAAAAATATTGAATATTTTTAGATGTAATATATCATAAGTCAATGTGAATACGATGAATATAAACAATATTGATCTTGATTATTTATTTTTAATTGTCATGCATATGTATAAATGATGGTTCATTCATTTGTAGTCTCTTAAATTAGTGTTTTAGAGTTGAAGAAACCAAAATTTTAGTGATGGAGAAGGAGAAACACATAGAAATTTTTTATATATATTATACCATAATACAATGTGATTAGTTTAATACAAATAACATTGAGCTTAAATATTTAATTTTAGTGATTACTCATATATTAATATATAATTTACTTGCCATTCATTTATAGTCTTTTAACTATGTGGCTTAGTGACAAAGTAACATGAAATTTGGTGATGGACAAGAAATATATTGAATATATTTACATCTAATTTACCATAATTCAATGTGAAAATGGTAAATATCAATAAACATTAGCTTGATTATTTATTTTAATTTTGACCTATATAATATAAAATATATGTCGTGGATTATAGTCTTTTAAGTTTGTTTTTTAGTGGGGAAAACCTAAAATTTTGTTATGGAGTAGAAAAATAAAGTATAATTGATTTTTTACATCTAGTATAGTCTATTATATTTTTAGCTTAGTGATAAAAAAAGCTAAAACTTTGGGATGGTGAAGAAAAATATTGAATATTTTTAGATGTAATATATCATAAGTCAATGTGAATACGATGAATATAAACAATATTGAGCTTGATTATTTATTTTTAATTGTCATGCATATGTATAAATTATGGGTCATTCATTTGTAGTCTCTTAACTTAGTTTCATAGAAGTGAAGAAACCAAGATTTTGGTGGAGGAAAAGAACAAAAATATAGAAATATTTTACATCTATTACACCATAATACAATGTGATTATAGTGAATACATATAACATTCATCTTAAATATTTGATTTTAGTGATTACCCTTGTAGATATAAGTTATTTATCATTCATTTGTAGTCTTTTAACTATGTGGCTTATTCACGAAGAAACATGAAATTTGATGATGGAGAAGACACATATTGAACATATTTACATCCAATCTACCATAATTCAATGTGAAAATTGTAAATATCAATAAACTTTAGCTTGATTATTTATTTTAACTTTGACCTATATAATATAAAATATCTGTTGTGGATTATAGTCTTTTAGCTTGGTTTTTTAGTGGGGAAAACCTAAAATTTTGTGATGGAGTAGAAAAATAAAATATAATTAATTTTTTACATGTACTATAGTCTATTATATTTTAAGCTTAGTGATAAAAAAAGCTAAAACTTTGGGATGGTGAAGACAAATATTGAATAATTTAAGATGTAATATATCATAAGTCAATGTGAATACGATGAATATAAACAATATTGAGCTTGATTATTTATTTTTAATTGTCATGCATATGTATAAATTATGGGTCATTCATTTGTAGTCTCTTAACTTAGTTTCATAGAAGTGAAGAAACCAAGATTTTGGTGGAGTAAAAGAACAAAAATATAGAAATATTTTACATCTATTACACCATAATACAATGTGATTATAGTGAATACATATAACATTCATCTTAAACATTTGATTTTAGTGATTACCCTTGTAGATATAAGTTATTTATCATTCATTTGTAGTCTTTTAACTATGTGGCTTATTCACGAAGAAACATGAAATTTGATGATGGAGAAGACACATATTGAACATATTTACATCCAATCTACCATAATTCAATGTGAAAATTGAAAATATCAATAAACTTTAGCTTGATTATTTATTTTAACTTTGACCTATATAATATAAAATATCTGTTGTGGATTATAGTCTTTTAACTTGGTTTTTCAGTGGGGAAAACCTAAAATTTTGTGATGGAGTAGAAAAATAAAATATAATTAATTTTTTACATGTACAATAGTCTATTATATTTTAAGCTTGGTGAAAAAAAATCTAAAACTTTTGGATGGTGAAGAAAAATATTGAATATTTTTAGATGTAATATATCATAAGTCAATGTGAATACGATGAATATAAACAATATTGATCTTGATTATTTATTTTTAATTGTCATGCATATGTATAAATGATGGTTCATTCATTTGTAGTCTCTTAAATTAGTGTCTTAGAGTTGAAGAAACCAAAATTTTAGTGATGGAGAAGGAGAAACACATAGAAATTTTTTATATATATTATACCATAATACAATGTGATTAAGTTAAATACAAATAACATTGAGCTTAAATATTTAATTTTAGTGATTACTCATATATTAATATATAATTTACTTGCCATTCATTTATAGTCTTTTAACTATGTGGCTTAGTGACAAAGTAACATGAAATTTGGTGATGGACAAGAAATATATTGAATATATTTACATCTAATTTACCATAATTCAATGTGAAAATGGTAAATATCAATAAACATTAGCTTGATTATTTATTTTAATTTTGACCTATATAATATAAAATATATGTCGTGGATTATAGTCATTTAAGTTTGTTTTTTAGTGGGGAAAACCTAAAATTTTGTTATGGAGTAGAAAAATAAAGTATAATTGATTTTTTACATCTAGTATAGTCTATTATATTTTTAGCTTAGTGATAAAAAAAGCTAAAACTTTGGGATGGTGAAGAAAAATATTGAATATTTTTAGATGTAATATATCATAAGTCAATGTGAATACGATGAATATAAACAATATTGAGCTTGATTATTTATTTTTAATTGTCATGCATATGTATAAACTATGGGTCATTCATTTGTAGTCTCTTAACTTAGTTTCATAGAAGTGAAGAAACCAAGATTTTGGTGGAGGAAAAGAACAAAAATATAGAAATATTTTACATCTATTACACCATAATACAATGTGATTATAGTGAATACATATAACATTCATCTTAAACATTTGATTTTAGTGATTACCCTTGTAGATATAAGTTATTTATCATTCATTTGTAGTCTTTTAACTATGTGGCTTATTCACGAAGAAACATGAAATTTGATGATGGAGAAGACACATATTGAACATATTTACATCCAATCTACCATAATTCAATGTGAAAATTGAAAATATCAATAACCTTTAGCTTGATTATTTATTTTAACTTTGACCTATATAATATAAAATATCTGTTGTGGATTATAGTCTTTTAACTTGGTTTTTCAGTGGGGAAAACCTAAAATTTTGTGATGGAGTAGAAAAATAAAATATAATTAATTTTTTACATGTACAATAGTCTATTATATTTTAAGCTTGGTGAAAAAAAATCTAAAACTTTTGGATGGTGAAGAAAATATTGAATATTTTTAGATGTAATATATCATAAGTCAATGTGAATACGATGAATATAAACAATATTGATCTTGATTATTTATTTTTAATTGTCATGCATATGTATAAATGATGGTTCATTCATTTGTAGTCTCTTAAATTAGTGTCTTAGAGTTGAAGAAACCAAAATTTTAGTGATGGAGAAGGAGAAACACATAGAAATTTTTTATATATATTATACCATAATACAATGTGATTAAGTTAAATACAAATAACATTGAGCTTAAATATTTAATTTTAGTGATTACTCATATATTAATATATAATTTACTTGCCATTCATTTATAGTCTTTTAACTATGTGGCTTAGTGACAAAGTAACATGAAATTTGGTGATGGACAAGAAATATATTGAATATATTTACATCTAATTTACCATAATTCAATGTGAAAATGGTAAATATCAATAAACATTAGCTTGATTATTTATTTTAATTTTGACCTATATAATATAAAATATATGTCGTGGATTATAGTCATTTAAGTTTGTTTTTTAGTGGGGAAAACCTAAAATTTTGTTATGGAGTAGAAAAATAAAGTATAATTGATTTTTTACATCTAGTATAGTCTATTATATTTTTAGCTTAGTGATAAAAAAAGCTAAAACTTTGGGATGGTGAAGAAAAATATTGAATATTTTTAGATGTAATATATCATAAGTCAATGTGAATACGATGAATATAAACAATATTGAGCTTGATTATTTATTTTAATTGTCATGCATATGTATAAACTATGGGTCATTCATTTGTAGTCTCTTAACTTAGTTTCATAGAAGTGAAGAAACCAAGATTTTGGTGGAGGAAAAGAACAAAAATATAGAAATATTTTACATCTATTACACCATAATACAATGTGATTATAGTGAATACATATAACATTCATCTTAAACATTTGATTTTAGTGATTACCCTTGTAGATATAAGTTATTTATCATTCATTTGTAGTCTTTTAACTATGTGGCTTATTCACGAAGAAACATGAAATTTGATGATGGAGAAGACACATATTGAACATATTTACATCCAATCTACCATAATTCAATGTGAAAATTGAAAATATCAATAACCTTTAGCTTGATTATTTATTTTAACTTTGACCTATATAATATAAAATATCTGTTGTGGATTATAGTCTTTTAACTTGGTTTTTCAGTGGGGAAAACCTAAAATTTTGTGATGGAGTAGAAAAATAAAATATAATTTATTTTTTACATGTACAATAGTCTATTATATTTTAAGCTTGGTGAAAAAAAATCTAAAACTTTTGGATGGTGAAGAAAAATATTGAATATTTTTTGATGTAATATATCATAAGTCAATGTGAATACGATGAATATAAACAATACTGATCTTGATTATTTATTTTTAATTGTCATGCATATGTATAAATGATGGTTCATTCATTTGTAGTCTCTTAAATTAGTGTCTTAGAGTTGAAGAAACCAAAATTTTAGTGATGGAGAAGGAGAAACACATAGAAATTTTTTATATATATTATACCATAATACAATGTGATTAAGTTAAATACAAATAACATTGAGCTTAAATATTTAATTTTAGTGATTACTCATATATTAATATATAATTTACTTGCCATTCATTTATAGTCTTTTAACTATGTGGCTTAGTGACAAAGTAACATGAAATTTGGTGATGGACAAGAAATATATTGAATATATTTACATCTAATTTACCATAATTCAATGTGAAAATGGTAAATATCAATAAACATTAGCTTGATTATTTATTTTAATTTTGACCTATATAATATAAAATATATGTCGTGGATTATAGTCTTTTAAGTTTGTTTTTTAGTGGGGAAAACCTAAAATTTTGTTATGGAGTAGAAAAATAAAGTATAATTGATTTTTTACATCTAGTATAGTCTATTATATTTTTAGCTTAGTGATAAAAAAAGCTAAAACTTTGGGATGGTGAAGAAAAATATTGAATATTTTTAGATGTAATATATCATAAGTCAATGTGAATACGATGAATATAAACAATATTGAGCTTGATTATTTATTTTTAATTGTCATGCATATGTATAAATTATGGGTCATTCATTTGTAGTCTCTTAACTTAGTTTCATAGAAGTGAAGAAACCAAGATTTTGGTGGAGGAAAAGAACAAAAATATAGAAATATTTTACATCTATTACACCATAGTACAATGTGATTATAGTGAATACATATAACATTCATCTTAAACATTTGATTTTAGTGATTATCCTTGTAGATATAAGTTATTTATCATTCATTTGTAGTCTTTTAACTATGTGGCTTATTCACGAAGAAACATGAAATTTGATGATGGAGAAGACACATATTGAACATATTTACATCCAATCTACCATAATTCAAAGTGAAAATTGAAAATATCAATAAACTTTAGCTTGATTATTTATTTTAACTTTGACCTATATAATATAAAATATCTGTTGTGGATTATAGTCTTTTAACTTGGTTTTTCAGTGGGGAAAACCTAAAATTTTGTGATGGAGTAGAAAAATAAAATATAATTAATTTTTTACATGTACAATAGTCTATTATATTTTAAGCTTGGTGAAAAAAAATCTAAAACTTTTGGATGGTGAAGAAAAATATTGAATATTTTTAGATGTAATATATCATAAGTCAATGTGAATACGATGAATATAAACAATATTGATCTTGATTATTTATTTTTAATTGTCATGCATATGTATAAATGATGGTTCATTCATTTGTAGTCTCTTAAATTAGTGTCTTAGAGTTGAAGAAACCAAAATTTTAGTGATGGAGAAGGAGAAACACATAGAAATTTTTTATATATATTATACCATAATACAATGTGATTAAGTTAAATACAAATAACATTGAGCTTAAATATTTAATTTTAGTGATTACTCATATATTAATATATAATTTACTTGCCATTCATTTATAGTCTTTTAACTATGTGGCTTAGTGACAAAGTAACATGAAATTTGGTGATGGACAAGAAATATATTGAATATATTTACATCTAATTTACCATAATTCAATGTGAAAATGGTAAATATCAATAAACATTAGCTTGATTATTTATTTTAATTTTGACCTATATAATATAAAATATATGTCGTGGATTATAGTCTTTTAAGTTTGTTTTTTAGTGGGGAAAACCTAAAATCTTGTTATGGAGTAGAAAAATAAGTATAATTGATTTTTTACATCTAGTATAGTCTATTATATTTTTAGCTTAGTGATAAAAAAAGCTAAAACTTGGGATGGTGAAGAAAAATATTGAATATTTTTAGATGTAATATATCATAAGTCAATGTGAATACGATGAATATAAACAATATTGAGCTTGATTATTTATTTTTAATTGTCATGCATATGTATAAATTATGGGTCATTCATTTGTAGTCTCTTAACTTAGTTTCATAGAAGTGAAGAAACCAAGATTTTGGTGGAGGAAAAGAACAAAAATATAGAAATATTTTACATCTATTACACCATAATACAATGTGATTATAGTGAATACATATAACATTCATCTTAAACATTTGATTTTAGTGATTACCCTTGTAGATATAAGTTATTTATCATTCATTTGTAGTCTTTTAACTATGTGGCTTATTCACGAAGAAACATTTAATTTGATGATGGAGAAGACACATATTGAACATATTTACATCCAATCTACCATAATTCAATGTGAAAATTGAAAATATCAATAAACTTTAGCTTGATTATTTATTTTAACTTTGACCTATATAATATAAAATATCTGTTCTGGATTATAGTCTTTTAACTTGGTTTTTTAGTGGGGAAAACCTAAAATTTTGTGATGGAGTAGAAAAATAAAATATAATTAATTTTTTACATGTACAATAGTCTATTATATTTTAAGCTTGGTGAAAAAAATCTAAAACTTTTGGAAGGTGAAGAAAAATATTGAATATTTTTAGATGTAATATATCATAAGTCAATGTGAATACGATGAATATAAACAATATTGAGCTTGATTATTTATTTTTAATTGTCATGCATATGTATAAATTATGGGTCATTCATTTGTAGTCTCTTAACTTAGTTTCATAGAAGTGAAGAAACCAAGATTTTGGTGGAGGAAAAGAACAAAAATATAGAAATATTTTACATCTATTACACCATAATACAATGTGATTATAGTGAATACATATAACATTCATCTTAAACATTTGATTTTAGTGATTACCCTTGTAGATATAAGTTATTTATCATTCATTTGTAGTCTTTTAACTATGTGGCTTATTCACGAAGAAACATGAAATTTGATGATGGAGAAGACACATATTGAACATATTTACATCCAATCTACCATAATTCAATGTGAAAATTGAAAATATCAATAAACTTTAGCTTGATTATTTATTTTAACTTTGACCTATATAATATAAAATATCTGTTGTGGATTATAGTCTTTTAACTTGGTTTTTTAGTGGGGAAAACCTAAAATTTTGTGATGGAGTAGAAAAATAAAATATAATTAATTTTTTACATGTACAATAGTCTATTATATTTTAAGCTTGGTGAAAAAAAATCTAAATCTTTTGGATGGTGAAGAAAAATATTGAATATTTTTAGATGTAATATATCATAAGTTAATGTGAATACGATGAATATAAACAATATTGATCTTGATTATTTATTTTTAATTGTCATGCATATGTATAAATGATGGTTCATTCATTTGTAGTCTCTTAAATTAGTGTCTTAGAGTTGAAGAAACCAAAATTTTAGTGATGGAGAAGGAGAAACACATAGAAATTTTTTATATATATTATACCATAATACAATGTGATTAAGTTAAATACAAATAACATTGAGCTTAAATATTTAATTTTAGTGATTACTCATATATTAATATATAATTTACTTGCCATTCATTTATAGTCTTTTAACTATGTGGCTTAGTGACAAAGTAACATGAAATTTGGTGATGGACAAGAAATATATTGAATATATTTACGTCTAATTTACCATAATTCAATGTGAAAATGGTAAATATCAATAAACATTAGCTTGATTATTTATTTTAATTTTGACCTATATAATATAAAATATATGTCGTGGATTATAGTCTTTTAAGTTTGTTTTTTAGTGGGGAAAACCTAAAATTTTGTTATGGAGTAGAAAAATAAAGTATAATTGATTTTTTACATCTAGTATAGTCTATTATATTTTTAGCTTAGTGATAAAAAAAGTTAAAACTTTGGGATGGTGAAGAAAAATATTGAATATTTTTAGATGTAATATATCATAAGTCAATGTGAATACGATGAATATAAACAATATTGAGCTTGATTATTTATTTTTAATTGTCATGCATATGTATAAATTATGGGTCATTCATTTGTAGTCTCTTAACTTAGTTTCATAGAAGTGAAGAAACCAAGATTTTGGTGGAGGAAAAGAACAAAAATATAGAAATATTTTACATCTATTACACCATAATACAATGTGATTATAGTGAATACATATAACATTCATCTTAAATATTTGATTTTAGTGATTACCCTTGTAGATA
>CAWUDS030005154.1:0-61570 GCA_963859935.3 Lathyrus sativus | reverse complement strand
TATGAGTCGGGAGACAGTGTCGTGGTTGGACCCGAGATAGTCCAGCAGACTACCGATAAGATTAAAGATGATTCAAGAGAAGATGAAGATTTCTCAGAGTCGTCAAAAGAGCTATCATGACAAGAGGAGGAAAGCACTTGAATTTCGAGAGGGGAGATCATGTGTTTCTTCGAGTTACTCTGATAACTGGTGTTGGTAGAGCGTTGAAGTCACGTAAGTTGACGCCGCGTTTTATTGGTCCTTATCAGATTTTGCAGAGGATAGGAGAGGTAGCCTAACGTGTCGCTTTGCCGCCGTCGCTTGCTAATCTCCATGACGTGTTTCATGTATCTCAGTTGAGGAAATACATTGCAAATCCGTCTCATGTAGTCCAAGTAGATGATGTGCAGGTAAGAGATAATCTGACTGTGGAGACATCACCTATGCGGATAGAGGATCGGGAGTTGAAGCAACTTCGAGGTAAAGAGATTGCTTTGGTGAAGGTCGCTTGGGGAGGACCAGCTGGTGGAAACGTGACTTGGGAGCTTGAGAGTCAGATGCGTGAGTCTTACCCCGAGTTATTCGTTTGAGGTAATTTTCGAGGGCGGAAATCTTTTAAGTGGGGGAGGGGTTGTAACACCCCAATTTTTAGTAATTATTTATTAATTAAATTAATTGATTAATTATGTGATTTTAGGCCTAATTGAATTAACTAATTTATGTGATTTTTATATATTTTGATATATTTGAATTAGTTGATTTATTGAATTTATATAAATTATTTGATTTAATTGAGTTGTTTGGATTAATTGAATTATTGGACATATTCGAAATAATTGATTTAATTTTATTATTTAACTTATATGATATATTCTAATTTGTAGAATAATATAGAATTGTTAGATTAATTGATTGGACCTATTTGGGGGTGTGAATAGACATGAGTTATTAAGCCCATTAGAATTATTAGGTTAATTAAAATTGTGAGAATTATATAAAATAAGAGAATGGGATAGAAAGAGAATAGAAAGAAAGAAAAGATAGAAAGGAGAAAAGAGGCAAAGAGAGGAGTGGAGAAGAAGAGGAGGAAACTCAAGAGGAAGAGCAAAAGTTCAACAAATTCAAGGTAAGGGTGGGGTTTCACTCATTTATTGGGATTATTTGATGATGATTAGTGGATAGAAACATATTTAGAAATTAAATCCATAAAATTTTAAGATTTGGTAATTGCTAGGTTTTAATGACAATCTTTGACATGAGATGATTAATTTTGATTGGGATTGATTATATTGAGGTATTTTGGTAATGTTCTTTGAAACCAATTGAAACAAAAGTTAGTAGGATTTTTATTTGAAATTAGTTAGGATTAATCCAATTGGAAGTTAAAATGAAATGCGATGTGAATTTATGAGTTTGGAATTCTGATTGAATGTATGCAATATGTTTAGTTGTGATGAGCGTTGAGCTGGAAAATTGGTTTGTAAATTAAGCTGATTAATTTATGAATGGTGTCATGAGGTTTTAATTTCTGCAATTTGAATATAATATTTGTGAATCTTGTTTTTCATTCTCATGCGCGAAACGCAGGTCTGCACATGCTTGGAAATTGGTTACAATGAGTTTGCTTGAAATGTTCTGTTGGCTATTTTATTGAATTGAAATGCTACTTTAGATGATGATAAAGATTGATTATGCCATCATTGCTAGTGTTAGAGAATTATGAAATTAGAAGTGCTATCAAACTAGACTAGTTAGAAATAGAAATGTAGTATATAAAATAATTTTTCTTGTCATGTAGGCACCACCCATTTGTTTCTTTTTTAAATGAAACAACTCATTCAATCTACTTCCTATCCTGTAGTGTATATATAAGGGTGAAATAGAATTTGATTTAATTATTGAATGGTTATTAAATATTAAAACTATGTTAATTATTGAAACCTCTTTTAAATATTAGAACTATTTAAATATATTGAATATTCTTGTATATTTAATAAAAATTAATATGTTGGTATACGATAGATACCCATACAATATTTGAAGTAAACCCAATTGAAATTGAAATTGAAATATATTTATATATTGTAAAACAGTAGTGCAAGATAACAAAAAATTGATAAGAATGAAAAGTACCCCTTCTTTTTATGGTCTTAGCGCCATTCTTATAATATGGCTATGGAAATTAATTGAAATGAACTGTTGAATCACCCGCCTTTTTCCAATACTGTAACATAGGAATTACTAAGTGGAGAAATTTTGAATTATCCTTTTTTTTCTGTAGCGAAATCAATATGATCGCGCAACACTTGTTATTACCTGTAGCACAAGAATAATAGAAGTGAAAAGTACTACCTATTGGTTACTTGTTGTAGTGATAGTAATATATGAAATGAAATATATATATACTTGAAATCTTGTAGCAAATATATATCAAATTTTTGAAATATATTAATTATAGAATTCTGTTTAAATAAATGAAATTATATTTAACATTGAGTAACTATATTGAATATGAAATATCTATATTAAATGTTGAATATTTAGTGAATATTAAATAATTATTTATTATTTATTAATTATTGATTATTTATTGAGTATCGAATTTTTAATTATTTATGATGATTAATTATTTTATATTTTATTAGTGATGTGTGTTTTGTGAATTGAGGTTGAATTGTATGGATACTTGTGGATTACTTCACTAATTGTGGTGATGAGGCTTGAAGTAAGAATGCTATGATTTGTGAAAATGTGTTTGTATATTGTGCAAATTTGTGTTAATTCAAGTGGGATGAATTATTAAAGATATGCATGAATATTAAGATTTGAGTATGTCTTAATTGCATATGATTGTTGAATTTGCATATACATCATTTGTGTCAAGAGACAATGCTTGTTAGTTCCGTGGGAGCTAGTGACTTGTCCCAAACCTAGAGCGGGGTTTGAAAGCTTAGGAATGGGCTTTTGTGTGTTATTGGTCTAGGGAACGGACCCGGTTTAAATGTAAAAACCGAAAAATAATAACAAGTGTTGGTACCACATGACATGAGTTGCATTGAGTCTTGCATTGAGTTTTTGCATTGAGTCTCATTATGTATATTTATGTGCTATGAGATTATGTGTGATATGTGGAACTGATAAACTGGTGAATTATGGAGTTTGTGTGTATATACTTGTGAATAGTATGGTTACTTGAATAATATTGTGTTGATGAAAACTTTTGAAGTGTGAGAATAATAGTGATTATGTTTGTATGCCTTAAATTATATATTATCTTATAATTTCAATAATTATGTGAATTCTCACCCTTCTGTTGGAATGATGTTTTATACGACATCGCTCAGGTACTGAGGAGTAGAGTTGCTTCTAGCACGAGGTAGCCGTTGGAGTAGCTTGAGTTGTGTCTTTATTTATTTTGGGTCGAGTCATGCTCTGATTATGTAACACCGGGGAATATTTTGATTTCATATTTGGAGAGATATTTTATGTACTCTACTTTATTCTGTTGTTGTTATTTTGAATTATATGAAGAATTGGCTTTTAAGCCTAAGTATTAAAAATGAGATGAGCATGAGACTTTTATTATGTCTATCATGATTAAAGCAAATCCGCTGCTACATGTTAATGTGAAGGTGTATGAAAAGCAGGAAGTTATTTTTATATTATTGAGCATGACAGGTGTTTGTGTGATGTTTTGAAAAGTTATGTGACACCCTTTTGTGAAATGCATGATAATTACTCTGATCTATTTATATTTATTCTGCGGGGTTCGAAGGGTGTTACAATGTTTACCCCCTAAGATCCCACGTGCCATTTGCATTTCATACCACAAGCAAGATCGCAAACTTTGATTCTCTTGTCTTCCTCTGTAGGTTTGTCTTTGAGGGATATCATTGGGCACCCTTGTTTTCTTGTATGATTGATGTTTGTTTATGCTTAGGTTTACTAACCTAAATAAAATCCAAGAAATACGTTTGTTTTCTTTTATTTACTAACTCTTTTTAGGAAGAGGTTTGGATCAAGAATATCAATTCAACAGTTCCCTCAGCTCGAATGAAATTCAACTAAAGAAGTCAAATTAATTTACAAATAATTCAAAATCATTTGATCAAGAGTTTCCCAAGATTTAATTGACTATTATTCAAGAGACTCCAAGGTTCATGTGTTTATTTCCACTGCCTTCTTTGACAAGCAAAAAAAGAATCGAGGCAGAGCCAAGACAACACATCAAAAGGAAAATTTTCACAATTTTTGTTGTGTTGATCTATTAACACTATATGGTTAATCGATTAACCAGTGTGTTTTTTGTGAAAAAGAGCCAAATTCAAATTCTGCAGCATTTTGGCACCAATTTTCAAATATTTCATTATGATAATATTCTAGATCACCTCATTTTAATTCTCCTACCTCATCATAATTGATTCACACCATACACCTTCACTAATCACCATTTGATATTGATTTTACCTCCAAATTTAAATTCCAAGCCTAATTTTGTTTCCAAACCAAATTTCAAACCACCAAAATTTTCAAGCCTAAATTCTATAAATAGAGGCCTCGTTTCATTCATTATTCAAGCTTTTGAGAACAAAAATCACCTTGCTAAAATTTCTCCCAATTTTCTTCAACTACCAAACTCACCAAAACTCTTTTTTCTTTGAAAGTTAGTAAGTTATTCATTGAAACTTATTAATCTTTGAGCTAAAATCTTCATCCAATCACTTTTTCATCATCAATTTATGTAGATAAATACTTTGGAGTGTGGTTCTTAAATTTTATTTGAAGCATTTTCAGATTTGAAGTGGTAAACACTTATTCCACCATTGTTGTGCTTGATCCACCTTCCACAATGTGATATATTGTTGATTCTTATTGCTTGATCTTTGGATCTTGCAATTTGTGTTCTATTGGTGTTATTTGTTGTTGTTTTACTTGAATTTTCGTGCTAATTCTCATTCATGATCATGAGGTGTTTGAAGAAATGATTGGATCATGAATACTGAATTTTTTCAAATTTTATTGTTGTTTTGTCTGGGCTAATCAATTAACCAAATGCAACTCAATTTGGTTAATCGGTTAACCAATAGCAAAATTGTGATTTTTGCTTATTTTTAAGACTGTTTTTGTTCTTTTCTCTTCTTCTTCCATTTTCTTTTGTTCTTTTCCTTGAATTACATCTTTGTGTGGTTTAATTTGGCATTTCTTTCATCTATCTCATTTTCTTTTGATCGATGAAAATCTTCAATGTCATTGGAACTTATTTTAGTTCTTGATGAAGATGAGATCGTTACCTATTTTCTTTTCGTGCGGTATTGCTTTCGGAGAGTGATCTATATATCATTTCTCAAGCATGCATTAGCACTAACAATTTTATTGACCGGGCCTCAGATAGTTGTGGCTTCTACATAAGCCCGATTACGATTGCTTAAACATAAACCGTTGCATTTTGTAAGCGAATTATCAGTCCTCCTATTCGTCTGTGGCGTAGTTTGAAATAGATTGGATTTCTCTTGTTACCCCATGGGGGTTAGTTGGCATACTCGTTGATTTTATCCGAGTTGGAGCTCTCCCCATGGTAATGTATGAGACCGTGTTTTCATTCTCATGGTTGTTTAGTCGAGCATTTCCAAAAAGTAACAAAACTTGTTCTCTTATTTTGGATCATTATTGCTATATATTATATATCAATTGTGCTATATTTATGCTTCTTTCTCGCTTCCTATTCTCTTTTATTTTTTATGCTTTATGTTATCATATCATATCATATTATTTGTTTATGTTTCCGCTATTTTTCCCTTGTCCACTTGGACCATTTGTTTATGTTTACGAACTTTTTCTTTTGTTCATTTGGACCAAAAAATTAATAAATGCTTAAACCATTAAAAGACTTGTTCTCTTAATAGTGGACTATGGTTACTATCCTTTGCATTGGACATGGAATTTTGAACTTATGAACTAAGATCTTAACATATGCTTGGAGGTTTGTGATGGGTAAACTTTGGAAGATTTGAGTACTTGAAGTTCTCTTTGAAGACCTATCTTGATCAAGGTCTAATCTAAAAGAAATGATGCTTACATTATGAAACTTGCTTGTGTGGTTAGACCGTTCTTATCCTTAGCTTTTATCTTTATGCAATAGGATAGTCCCTTCTTCTCCAGCCTTTTTTTTTTTAGATTTTTCAAAATCTTCTCCGCTTTTTCAAAACCTTCTTGTTTTCAAAGTCAAACCACTTTCATAATAAAATCTTGACTTTGGTCAAGTGATTTATTTTCAAACTTTTTTTCTTTAATAAATGTCAATCAATGTTAATCATACTTTGATCTTTTTTCAAAAGACATAAAAAATACAAAAACTCATCCAATCTTTTTATGTCTTTGTGCACTTTTTCTTTTAAAATTTCTTCATAAGTTTAGACATGAGTCAACTCTTTAAGCGGAATTATTCGCTTGGAAATAACGATTTGTCTTTACATTTAAAATCAATTATCACAAACTATTTTTTGTTATTTGTACCACGAACTACGAGATTTGATCTTATATTTCACTTTGTGAGTACGTAGGCATGAGACGATAAGTCTCTCAAAACACAAAATATTAAAAAATATTTCTCTTCTTATCTCCCCCGATCTCCTTTCAAACAAATCTTTTCAAACCAAAAAGCATAGATATTCCAAAGGCTTCCTATAAAGTACTATAGACGTTTTGGGTGTTAACACATTTCTTTAGCGTAACCAACCCCCTTACTCATTTTCTGTTTGTTCTTGTTTTAGCAGCTCTTTTCGTTTCCTTTTGGATAAAATAAATGTGTGATGGCGACTCTTGCAATTTTTGAGTTAAGTTAATCAATAGCTTATACTCACAAATTTCCCCACTACAATGTCGTTCGACAATCTCTACATATCTAAGCTTGGTTTTAAATGGTTTGAGAGTAACGAGCCAAAAGAAAAACATATGAACAAGAAAATAAATACATTCTTTAGAGAGGAGAAAACTCGACACGAGTTGTATTCCTTCTATCCATCAAATACACAATCTACCAATCCAGTTGTACGCAACCTAAAACACTTTTCAATATCATCATGTATTCTCTCAATACCGTCTATGTATAGAGCGGTGTCATGAGAAATATTGTATTCATCGCTATATGATTTCTCCATATAACAACTGATACAATAAGCTTTAAGTTCAACACAAAGCAAATATCAACCACAAATCAATTTCTCCAATTTTGTGTATTGATAGATGAATATCCTAGACCCGAATTCGAAGAGGATATGTCTATAGCAACTCAAATCCAAACATAAAGCGAGTAAAATAAGGATAACACCGATAAATATTTGTAAAATAGCTCGTATACAACGCCATGATCAATACATTTACATAAAATCAGAGTAAACTTACTTACAAACCCCACAAATGAAAACTACAAAGAAAGAAAGAAGAAGAATCAAAATCTCTCGCGGTGTCAATCACGATTAAAGAAGCTTCAATTCTGAATCAATCGAGTTGCAACCTCCATTGATGTTTGTTAAAACTCTCTAAACTCCAAAAATGTGTTTGATGAAGTTAAGGTTAAAAGATCCAAAAAACATAAACAAAAAAATATCTAAAAATTGATTTTATAGGCAAATTTGGGGGTCCCGTGTTCGCTCAGCGAACATATGACGCCTTAACTACTGCTAAAATAGTGTTTTTTCACGCTTTTGAGCACTTTCTGTTCGCCTAGCGAACATGACAGCAAACCAACACTTGTTTCGACCATAACTTTTGAACCGTAACTCCGTTTTACGCGCGGTCAGAAGCGTTAGAAAGCGTATCCAATACTCTATAAGACAATGACAAAATATAATTGCTTGTATACCTACAAAAATAGGAGAAAAACAATTAAACTCAATGATATTTACATGATACGCAATATATACACTATAATGTAAAATATACAACATATGCACAAAAGTTGAGGTTGTTATGGTTGAATTAAGCCAATAATTGCCAATTATTCACACTCAATATCACTCCAATTTATCACTTATCAAATACATAGTTGCTTCTCTCTGTGCATGTCAAGCAATGTGGATGGTGAATCTGATCGAAGAGATTACAGCAAAGAGTCATGGAGCAATTACCATGAAGATCAACAACATGTCAATTATCAACCTGGCGAAGAATCTAATAGCACATGGGTGAAGCAAAGCACATCGAAATGAGGTTCCATTATCTCGAGAGCAGGTAGCAGAAGGGAAGATGAACTTGGAAAATTGCAGAACTGAGAATCAGATTGCAGATATCATGACAAAAGGAGTGCAAGTCGAAGTGTTCAAGGAAGTTAAGGTCTATGATGAATATAGATAGTTTAGACACAAGAAATTAAGTGGTGTGTTGAGATTGTAATTTCTTGTGTCAAAGCAAGTGTAGCTCGACAGAAACAAGGATGTGTCGAAATTAGTCTAGTGTGTGTGTCGAGTTGTGTTAGATGTCAAAGTGTCAAAGCAGATTATTTGACACATAATTTCGACTTAGACCAAAATATAAATTTTAGAATTTTGTAATTTTGAATTTTACCTTAGGGAGTAAGGTGCTCAATTATAAATAGAGCAAGTAACCTCTATTTTGAGTAAGAACAATAGAGAATAATATTGGTAACACACTACAGAAAGTGCAGTTGCACAGTTGAATAATATTTTTCTCAGTTTGAGAACAGAGAGTTACTATGCAAAAATCATTCTTCTCTTCCCTTTAAAAATGTTACCTCATACTCTTGTCATTATCCCTCTACCCCTACATTTTTTTTAAATATTACAATTCTACCATTTCACTAATCAAAATAATTTTATTATTTAATATTTATTATTTTTCGGGTATGTATTTTTTCTTCACCAAATAATTTGCAATCAAATTTTTCGGTATATATTTTTTTTCACCAAATAACTTGCAATCAAGTTTTCCGGTATGTAATTTTTTCTTCACCGGTTAAATTACATACTGAAAAACTTGATTCAAATTATTTGATGAAGAAAAAATACATACCAAAAAACTTGATTACAAGTTATTTGGTGAAGAATATTACATATCGGAAAACATGATTACAATTTATTTGGTGAAGAAAAAATACATACCGAAAAATTTGATTGCAAATTATTTGGTGAAGAAAAAATATATACTAAAAAAACTTGATTACAAGTTATTTGGTGAAGAAAAAATACATATCGGAAAATAATAAATATTAAATAATAAAATTATTTGATAAATGAAAAGGTAAAATTGGAATAATTTAAAAAATGTATGGGTAATAATTGTTGCGCATAAATTTCTTTCTTATTCAATCTTCTTTCTTTCTTCTTCCATTAACAATTGTTGCTCATAATCATTCTTGTAATTAAGGTGTGATTGTTTCACTTGAGTGAAAAGTGAATAACAAGTGAAAAGTGAATCTTATTCATCAAGATTGATTCGAAATTCTCAAATTTTTGTGTTAATTTCAATAGATAAAAACACATGTATTTTTATCTTGATTCGCTGTTAATGAAACTATATCCAATCCACCCATCTGAGTGATTTCGTCTTAAAAAAGAGTTAATTCAATAATCCATATTGATTATGCAACTCAAAGATCAAATATATAAGTGTGAAAGAAATTAAGTTTTCTTTTACATGTAGACGAACTCAAAATATTACCACTAAAAATATTAATAATTATAATAATGAATTGATAAAATATTAACCGGGTTTGGTCGGGTTCGGCCACCGACAGGTCAAGTATTTCCATCTCAAAGTGGTCCATTTCAAACCAAACCAAAAGCGGTGTAACCTGATCCAAGTATACAATTGAATTCGGCCCGGTCAAGTATACTCGGTTGATTTTCTTTTGTCCACCCTTAAAATCAATCCATGACTTTCTGTATCTACTGAGTTGTTCAGTCTTAGATTTATTCAAAAAAAAATGAAACACCATAATTCAAAATCTCTTCTATGATTAACTTTTAGTCTTTTAAATAGAAATAATTTATTAATCTTTAGTTGACTAATATATTCATACATCTGAATTTTCTACATATGTGATGCTTTGAATTGACAGAAGCAGCAGAAAAGTATTCATATAATAAAATAAACAAAAAGAGTAATAAAAAGCATGGGATACAGAAGAAAAAGAATACACAACACAATTCAGAAACTATTGTGCTAACGTGTCTTCTAAAATTCTTGTAAGTAGTTGAAGGAAAAAACTAACAAGATAACCATGAAAACGTTACAACAGAACATGACGTGTACATAGGCTTCTAAGCTTCATTCTACTTCATATTTTCCTCTTCACCTTAACAAATGCACAATTACCATATTACAAATTAAGTTATTGCCAGAATTCAACAGAAAAAACAAACAACACAGCATACTGTTGCACCCCAAAATTTGACCAACAATTATTTATTTATTGAGTGTTTGAAAGATGATACCTTCATCAGACAGTTCAAGAGATCCTCAGAAGAGTGGATTGAAACCAGGGTTGTGTGCTTCATAGCTTGAGAGTTGTGGGTGCTCCTCAGATGATTCTGAGACTTTGAGAATGAACTTGATGTTTGGAGAAAGCCTATGAGATGTCTTGATAGCCATCATGAAGCCCAGAGAAGTCACTATGCAAGAATTCAGAAGATTCAACCATGAATGATAGAATTAGGGTTTTGACTGGGTCAACCCTAGATCAGCTGAAGATTTGGAGAAGGTTGAGACCTAATCCAAAGGTCCATGAGATCATGGAATGATGCATAGAGATGTTATAAATATGATTCCTAGACCAACTCATCATGATTGAGGAGTTTGAGAAGTTTCAAGTCAGGGTTTCCAAGGATTGTCAGTGAAAAAACCCTAATTTGATCCCTATCTTCCAGGCAGGTTTTAGCTCTAGATGTGATTGATATCTCATCTTCCCCACAACATGAATGTTGTAGAGCTTGTTCTTAGCTTTAATTTGAGTGGTGGAAGTCCTTGATAGGAGTTACAGAGCTCAAGTTATGGGTTTTGACAAATTACAGGTCAGCTGAGGTGTGTGAATCTGGGTCCTTGAAAGTCACCCAACTTGCAGACAACTTTTGCCATAGTAGGATGATTCCTGTGATTTCTTGGTCAACATGAATGTTGGAGGGCATCTTCTTAGCTTTAATTTTAGTGGTAGAAGTCCTTGATAGGATTGTGGAACTCAACTTATGGTTTGAACAAGACAGGGGTATTTTGGTCATTTGTCAGTTATAGGTCATTTTAGCCAATGCCTAAAACTCTTATTTCCAAGCCTCAAATGGAAAAACTCAAAACATGAAAGTTGTTCAAAATGTGATTTTAGGTCTAGAAAGAAGGTCACAAATTGTTGGAAAAGCTCATAGCATGAAGTTACATGATTGGTCAAAAATGAACTAAAAATGGCATATAAGTTTGAAAAGTTGAATTTGAAAATTGGTTTGGAGGATCTAGGAATCCAAAATAGGTCATCCAATATATCATTTTGATTGGAAACATTATTTTGAGAACTTTGGTTCAAATAGATTTTCCATTTGAGGCCTAAAAAGGGACTTTCTTTGTAAACCTATTACTTGCATTATAAGGCAATGTTGAAAAAACCTTACACAAGCCAAATGTAAGGGCTGATTTCCTTCATACACACTTAATATCTCATGTAAAGACATATTCAAGGGATTTTGGCAAGGTATGAAAGAAGATATCATGATATTTCAAGTTCTCATGTGGGGATATTTTCAATAATTTCTAGAAAGATCTAGATGATTCTAGCCTCCTCCACCACTTGTTATTTAAAGAGGGCCATGAAGAGAGTTCAAAGGTTGGTGAAAGTTGAAGAATTGAGGAGAGAAGAAGAAGGAATTCGAGCTAGGGTTTCAAGGTGTACCATAACTGCATTTCAAGAGAAAAGTCACTACTACAAGCTCTCATCTTCAAGGATTTTGCATACAGAAAGTAAAGCACCATTGGAAGATCACTGTGGAGAAGTTACAAGGCTTGAACCGTGCCATAGCATCACCTCCTTCTCATTCTTGACAGGTTCTTTTCCTTCTCCTTTTCACCTTAATTATGCGTAGATATACCATGATTTAGGCATAGAATGGATAGGCTAAGTTAGATGATGAGATCTTGAGACTTTGAGCATGATTCATGGAGGTTGAAGTTTTGGCATGAAACTTTGGAGATCAAGAACACGCACCCTAGGCCACTATATTCTTAGGTTTTTAGCTCAGCATGATCCCCTTAGCATGAGGTATAATCCTGATTAATATGAGATCATTTCATAACCATGCAAACCAGAGCATAAGAATGGAGGACAAGACTTGCAGCCTTCGTATCTTCTTCTTGAGGGAGAATTAGAAGATTCTAGCACCGTGGTTGTGTAGAGGGAGAGGAGTAGATGAATTTTGATGTTTGGATCGTGAGGAATGATTGAGAGTTGAGGGAGATACATGGAGTAGAAGCTGCTTGCATGGGAGCTGGTTCTGAAACCCTAGTTTGGCTCGTTGGAGAAGACGTAATCACCATCGTCCATCTCCTTTGAATAATTGACTAATTCATCTCAACCAACGGCTCAGATTCATTCAGATTTGGAGGGAGATTCAAACGGCCAAAACGCCGCGTTTCAGTTAGTGAAGGACGTTGGGCTTCGTCCAGCTTTCCTATTCGCACCCCACCCAATTTTTGGCCCATTGAAGTGAACTGCGCGCCTGTTCTATTCACACCCCTCCCTCATTTTCTTTATTTTATATTTTTATATTGTTTTACATTTTTTCATGAACTTTAAAAATTCATTAAAAATTGATAAATGATGATTTTTTTGGTCATTCTTTTTTCTATGATTAGATAATTTTGTGTAGAAAAATATAAAAATAAAAATGAAATTTTATTTTTAATGTGGAATTAATGGTGGTATCTTCTTTTAAATAGGGTATTTTATTTCTTTTAGTTTGTACCTTATCTTGCAAGAATTGTTTTAGGACCTTCCCTTAGGTTTTTTAATTCATTTTTTTTGTGTGATCAGATATTGAACCCTAGTTTCATGTAGGATTTATCCCTTGATTTTAGAAATTAAATTTGATGTAGTTTGATAGTTAGACATTTAGGTGCTCTAATTAGGGTTTTAAGTAGTATACTTGAACTTCAACATTTTATTTTTGGGGTTTTTAGGACAAATTAGTGTATTGGGGAATATATGGGTTAAGGGTAAGTATGTATAGAATCCCCTAGAATTTTACTAGAATATTGCATGATGTTTTAGTATTTTTCATTGATTTTTGAATGTATGGATAGTATGTGTGTTGCTTAAAGGCATAAGTTGTATTGTTGTGTTTTCTTTCCTTCTCTTGTGAGTGTGTGAGCTTTGAAAATTGAGTTGAAGACCTTGTGGATCATCATGGAAGCTTTGAAGACCTTGCAGAGGAGTTTAGCATAGCTTTTGTTTGTTTTGTTATAGGTTTATAGGTGCATAGGCAGAGCCCTAGATAGAATACTTTGTTCAATAAACAAGGAGTGTCTTGTTCACCTCCTTTCTTCTCTATGACACAGAGTCCCTTAAGGGTATTCACCTCTCTCCTTTGGAGGGATTAGTGACCTTGCCCTACAAGGTAGAACTTTGAGAGAGCCTTTCCTTTGATGTTAAGTTCTCAATGGCATCCTTTGGAAGTCAGTGAGTACTGTAACATCCCCACCTCATCTTGTTAACTGAATCTTGTTTGCTGGAGCATTGGAGTCATTGAAGATAGAAGCTAAGGCCTTGAAGAGGATGATTCCTTGAAGATTATTGAAGTCTGAAGACTCTGTGAAAATCAAATTGATGCCTGAAGATCCCTGGAGATAGTGAAGCCTGAAGGCTAGAGCTGATCAAAGGAGCTGAAGCTCAAGGGAGAAGATGAGTTGATACTCATGTTGTAGGGTTGATACCTGGAAAGCAAGTGATCTCTGAAGTCTGAAGACTGGGTTGCTGCTGGAGGAGCTGAGGCTTTCTTCTGTTTTCTTTGATGTATTGTGTGTTTTGTCTGATTTGTCTGTTGCATTAGACTAAGCTCATCTAGAATAAGTTCAGTCTAAGAGCATGAGTGCATCTGATTGTATTGTTACTGCCTGGCTTTGCTTGCGGGTATTCGGGTAGAGCCCAGCTCCCTTACCCATGTGTTTATTTTGCTTGATAGCATGATCTCATTTTTTGTCTGTATGGTTGCAGTTTACTGTTTTTGCTTGATAGCATGTTGTTTATTTCAGTATGATTACTGTTATTTCATGACTGGCTTGAGGTCGAGACGAGCTTGTGGAGGCTGAAGCCCCACACACATTTCCTCCCTCACTTGCATTGCATGCATTTTACTGTTAAAGCTGATGCTTTTGTCTGTTTTTGGTGTATCACTGACATGATCCCTTAGGACTCTCATTTCCTCTGATGAGGATTTGATGATAGACTTTTAGGTTGAAACCTATGCATGACAACATCTAGGAGTTCCCTGTTCAAACCTCAACCATAGGATGAATCCATGGCATGATAACAGTAGGACTTGATAGTCTCCCTCCTAGTTGGGCCTGTTCTCTTCTCATCTCGAAACAGTCTATGATACAGTGATCATGAATGATTTCTTTCGTACGTTACGAGCCTTAAGCTATCTGAGAAAGGATTGTGGGAGAGTTTCTTTTCCACAGTCTGGATGTTTAGTATGGTACCCTTTGGGTGACATGCGACGCATTCACTCTCAGGTCATAGTCTCTAGTGCGGTCGAGATCGCAAACATAATAAAAAACACTTCTTTTAGGAGATAACCTGTAGTTTCCCGAACTACGTTTGCTCTGATCTTTCATACCAGATGAAAGTACGTAGGCATAGGACGCGACGTCCTAGCGAGCAACCTTCCCCATAATCCCCGTAGTTAGCCGAACTACGTTGACTCTGATTTCTCATTCTCTGATGAGAATACGTAGGCATAAAGTGTGCGACGCTTTGCCGAGTCATTTTTTCTTTTCTTTTTCAGCCAGCCTTGATAGGTAGATAGATTATAACCAACCCGTCCAAGTAAACAAACAAGCGAGGATCCCGTCGAGTACGACGGACGTGAGGGGTGTTAATACCTTCCCCTTGCGTAACCGACTCCCGAACCCAGACAATGGTTGCGACGACCTTGTCTTACCCTTTTTCGTCAGGTTTTTCCGATCGTTTCCTTTCCCGCTCTGAGGGATAAATAACGAAAGGTGGCGACTCTTCTGTTATGCCGGCACCTTATTTTCGCGGCAAGCGACAGCTGGCGACTCTGCTGGGGGACTTGATAGTTTCCTAGGGATCCAACGTCCCGAAAGCGAGTCAGTTTTGGGATCCAACGTCCCTTAAGAGAGTCAATCCTATCGTTTGTATGTTTGCTTGTTGGGTTGCGTTTATTTATCGCATTTTTACTTCTCGCACTTTATTTCCCGCATTTTATTTCCAGTATAATATGATTATTTGTGTTGTTGTGGGATGGGAGTTCTGATTGAGTGAGAAGCCAGACCCAGGCTTGAGTGCACCATAGACTTAGAGTGGAAATTAGTGGGCGCGTGCTTGCTTTGCAGGCACTAGTGTCTCATGAAATCCACGCTCAGACGAGGTTCATCCGGTTGGCTTCACTTTCAACCCTTTGGGTTGAGACGGTTGCTGGTTTGGTGGATTGTCGACTCTGGGGACCGATCATTTGTGATTCAGCTAAGTGAGGCCTCTTCAGGACTTGATGATGCCACTCCTTCTGGGAATCGTATCATCAGTTTTGAAAGTCTGTGACGCTGATGAACGCATAGGATGCCATACCTTGAGTCAGTCTAGGTCCATACCTGTGAGCGGGACTGGGGTTTATTGCAGGAAACTTAGACCTTCAGACTACCTGGTTTTCTTGACAGCAAATCAGTTATGTTGGGTTCTCAGTTACAAATGTGTTCTTGATAGAGCAAGAGTTTGGTCAGAGGATTTTATCATCGGGTGTTTGTCTGTTCTTGATAGAGCAGGCTTTGATCAGTATATTATCGTCAGTGGTTTGTTCTGGACGGAGCAGATTTTGAGTGAGGTCTGAAGACCTCATCGGCAGATGTTATTTGTTCTTGATAGGGCAGATTTTGAGTGAGGTCTGAGGATCTCATCAGCAGCTGTGTGTTTGTTCTTGATAGGGCAGGTCTTTGATTTGGGGTCTGAAGACTTCACCACCGTATATCTCTTGCACCCGGGGGTCCTTATTATCATGCACTTACTATTGAATTTTGATCTCGATCCTATCAGATGGTTATTCTCAGCAGATCAGATCGGTGGTTTTACACCGGGGTTTCGTCCTCATCAGTGACTGTTGATACTGAATCTCCACAGCAGCCACCTGGATATATTATTGCATACCTGCATCTTGCATTAGTTTACGCATTCATCTGCATTCCATTAACGTGTGTCTGTGTTGCAGGTACCGTTTCCCCGATCCAGGATTTCCCGTCTCCTACTGTTGTTATGGCTTCTCTCAGGAAGACTGTTGCGTACAAATTCCCGACCCCCGATGTGTCGAAGCTGACTGGTTTGATAGCCCTGGCAGGGCATTCTGTGAAGGATAGGTTCAGGACGTCTTATGGCAAGTTGCTTAGTCTGGTCTACAAACCTTCTGCGCCTGAGTTGAACGGGTTACATGCTCTTCTGCAGTTTTATGATCCTCCCTTGAGGTGTTTCACTTTTCATGACTTCGTTCTCGCGCCGACATTGGAAGAGTATGCTGATATGTTGGGTGTGCCTATCAAAAGGCAGATGCCTTTTGTCCACATGGATGCTGAGCCTGATCTGGTTAGCTTGGCTTCCTCACTCCATTTGAGCGCTTCTGAGTTAGTGGTGACAAGTTGGAACAAGGTCCCAGGGTTCTCTCTGCAGTTTCTGGTAGCTAAGGCTCAGCAGTGTGCTAAGGACAAATGTTGGGACGCCTTCAGCGCCATCCTTGCTTTATGCATATATGGCATCATCCTATTTCCCAGTATGCCTGATTTCGTAGACTTTGATGCATTCCATATCTTTGCCTCAAGGGATCCAGTCCCCACTCTGATCGGAGACGTTTACCATTCAGTGCATTACAAGAATGAGAACCGGAGAGGGAAGAATGTTTCATGCTGCGTACCGTTGTTGTACAAGTGGTTTGATAGTCATTTGCCCAAGAGGAGTTCTTCTGTCTTGTCTGCAGCCACAGTTGAGTGGCCTGAGCGTCTGATGAGCTTGTCGACAGAAGACATTGTTTGGTTCGTTGACAGAAGCAGGTTAGGCACCGAGATGATCTTCAGTTGTAGTGGGTTTCCTAACGTACCTCTGATAGGTAGGAAGGGTTGCATCAACTACAACCCATCATTGCTAGTTCGGCAGTTTGCATATGCTTTGAGGAATCCACCGAAGGAAGAAGAGGTACGGGAATCTCTGTACCTCACGGGTATTCTAGAGGGGGAGTTGTTGTCCAAGCTTCAGTATGCGTGGAACAATATCAGCACGAGAGGAAAGTCTTTGTTGGGGAAGAGCGACAACCAAGCTTATCCTCCTTATTCAGATTGGATCAGAGCCAGAGCCAGCGCTATAGGGATGCCATTCCCTCATGTCAGACCAGAGAGTCCTCCACCAGTCGAAGAGCCTACCACTGTGTCTATTCATCAGCACAACCAGGTATTAGCCGAGCGTGATGAATTGAAGAGGGCAAATGCAGAATTAGAGAAGGAGTTAGCTCAGCTTCGAAGTGAGAGGAACGAAGTCGTGCATGCTCTCAAAAAGCAAGCAGAGTCGGTGAGCCAGCTGAGTGCAGACTTGGCAAAGCAGATTGCTGATCGGGAACGCTTAGGTCAAGACTTCAGAGCTGCTAATGATGTGTTGGCTACGAAGAAGACGCATCTGGAGGAAGCATACCGGAGAATATCCAAGTTCGACCAGCATTGGAAGACTTCCATGGCCACCAGGAAGGAGCGAGAAGACAAGCTGATACTGCAGATTTCTAAGCTAGAGACTGAAGTGAAGGACAGTGAACGGAGGTTTGACGAAGAGACCGCCCGCAGGTACTCCGCTGAAGCCCGTCTCAACAAAGCTATTGCTAGCCTGAAGGAGCACAAGCTGATGTTTGAGTCTAAGAAGCGGAAGCTGGAAGATTGCTTTGGCGAAGGCGCTTGGGAGAGTTCAGTTCAGGGGCTTCAGCATACTATCAGGCAGAGGGAACTACTCGTCGAGGGGTTGCTCACTTCGCCAGATCATTCAGAGACAAAGGAGTTATTAGCAGAGTATCGCGCCCGTGGCCGTACTTGACTAGTTATATCCCTGTTGTTTTTGATCTTTGATGTGTGCTGACCATCACCAGACTTGTTGGCTGAGGTCATGCTGTTGATTTGTACTCGCTGATATTGTATATTGCCTCGACAGGCTTTTCCATATATATATGAGATTGATGTTTCCATGATTGGGCTCGGATTTCTTCTTCCTCTTGTCATTATCAGCACTGGCACTAAGGCACTAGGATTGGGGAAAAATCTCCCACGCACACAGACACACACATGCATCTGCATGAAGCATATTTGCATAGTGTATATCTTGTTGTTTTTCCTAACCTTTATTGTTGACAGGTTTTTCAGGTTCCGCGCTGCTTCCGATCTCCAGGATTGATCAAAGACTCATCCACCGCTACTCAACTCGCGCTAATCAGACAAGAATCATGGACCAGGTACAGTCAGATGTTCAAGAGCTCCGTGAGCGGATGGATCGTTTTATGGAGCTGATGCAGGTGGTCGCGAATGGTCAAGATCAGCTTTGTACTCTGGTTCAACCTCTGATCTCCAGGGTTGACAGTAATGGCATACTTCATGGAGGGGCCGTGCCTACTCCTCCTCAAGGCGATACTCCACAGAACGTTGTTCCTACTGCCGGGGGCAACGGCAGTGCTAACGGCAATCTGATGACTAATCTCGGACTCAACGCGGCGGGCGCCGTCAATGGTAGTTTGGGAGCCAATGTTAATATAGGGCCGGTCAACGGCAATGCTGGTGCAGGAAATCTGGTGGTGCCTCAACCGTGGCTGGAGGACCATCAGGATGATATATTCTCTCAGAGAGGTATAGAGGCAGAGTTGAATGCCGAGGCTCGACTCAGGTTCAAGGCGCTGGAAGACAAGATGAGAAGCATAGAAAATCAGAACACATTGGGCGTTGACATGTCCAACCTCGGGTTGATTGCTGACTTTAAAGTACCCCACAAGTTCAAGGTGCCTACCTTTGAGAAGTATAAGGGCACCACTTGCCCCCGGGTCCACCTCCGATCTTATTATAGAAAGATGTCCGCTTATTCTGACGATGAGAAGTTGCTGATGCACTTCTTTCAGGATAGTCTTTCTGGTCCATCACTCGAATGGTATATGGGCTTGGAGCCCGCTGCTGTGCGCACCTGGAAAGATCTTGCAGAAGCATTTGTCCTCC
This sequence comes from Lathyrus sativus, assembly GCA_963859935.3. NCBI lineage: Eukaryota > Viridiplantae > Streptophyta > Magnoliopsida > Fabales > Fabaceae > Lathyrus > Lathyrus sativus. Next base: position 42,145 of record CAWUDS030005154.1, on the reverse strand, counting down.
ACTATCAATATAATAGCGACTTGGCTCCCAACCGGGTTCAGCTTCAGAATCTCTCACAGCGGAACAATGAAAGCTTCAAAGAATACGCCCAGCGGTGGCGTGAATTGGCTGCTCGGGTTCAACCGCCAATGGTTGAGCGTGAGTTGGTACAAATGTTCGTGGCTACCCTTCCCGGAATCTACTATGAAAAGCTGGTCAGCGGCATGTCGGGAACATTCTCGGCTCTTATCACTTTGGGCGAGCATGTGGAGAACGGTATAAAAATCGGAAAAATTCAGGGCGAATCATCCTCAGCTGGAGGAGGTAGCAAGAAACCCTATACTGGCAAGCGTCGAGAGGGAGATGCCAGTGCTGTCACTAATGCTAGGAGAAAGGGCAAGGGCCCTCAGTCTCAGATTGCTAGCATAAACATTCCAGCTGCTCCGCCGCAGCCGCAACAGCAGCAGCCTCAGCAGCAGAATCAGCAGGGGTATAAAAGATATCAGAATCGGGCTCCTATGGCAAGCCGTCAGTTTGATACTCCACCTATGTCATATGCGCAGCTTCTGCAAACTTTGTTGCAGCTTCAGCTAGTTCAAAAGAGGACGTTGGCTCCCTTAACAGGGGCGCCACCATCGGGGTATGATGCCAGTGCTACTTGTGAGTTCCATACTGGGGCACCTGGCCATACGATTGAGAATTGTAAAGCTTTTAATCACAAAGTCCAGGACTTGGTGGACGCCAAGGTTATCAACTTTTCTGACAACGTGCCCAACGTCACCAAGAATCCGATGCCTCATCATAAGGGGGGCGGGGGTGAATGCTGTTATCACTGAAGAGAGTGCGGACTTGCTGACTGATGTCTGAGATTTGAAGACGCCGTTGAGTTTTGTCAAGGCTAAGTTGCTGAAGAAGGGCTTCTTTCCCGGATGTGGAGAATTATGTATGGCTTGTGCTACGCTTCCTGATGGGTGTGAGCAGCTGATCGAAGGTATCCAAAGTCTGATGTCCGAGGGTATTTTATAGTTCAGCCGGAGCGTTGAGAGTACATCAGGGGAAGTTGTGCTGAAGCAGGCAGATGAAGTTGCTACCATCACTATCCCTCGTCACCCTATTACTATTTCTGCGCCTCGTCCGCCTACTATCACCATCACCAGGGCCGGACCAATCCCATTCGAGAGCACCAATGCCGTTCCATGGCATTATGGCGCCGAAGTTTATTGTAATGGTCAGAAGATAGAGCTTGAGCCGTTCGGGTCCACTATGCAGAATCTTACTGAGGTCAGTGGTATCACTCGGAGTGGTAGAGTGTTCGCACCAGCAGAGGTTGCAGCAGAGAAAGTGGTCAGGGCTGACGCTGTGGATAAGGGCAAAGGTAAAGCTGTTGAGGAGGTCCCTGCAGGGGCAGAGAAGGACTTGCTGGTTAAAGATGCAGAAGAGTTCATGCGGCTAATCAAGAAAAGTGACTACAAAATTGTAGATCATCTTCACCAGACTCCGTCAAAGATCTCTATTCTTAATTTGTTGCTGTGCTCTGAGGCGCACCGCAACGCATTGCTGAAGGTATTGAATGCTGCATACGTGCCGCAGGAGATATCAGTGAATCAACTCGAGGAAGTAGTAGCCCATGTCAATGCTGGTAATGGGCTGGGATTTACAGATCTAGAGCTGACTCCTAAGGGAAGAGATCACAACAGCGCCTTGCACGTCTCAATAGAGTGCAGAGGCACGATTATGTCACATGTCCTGGTGGATACGGGTTCCTCGCTTAACGTGCTTCCGAAGAAGGAACTGATGAAGTTGGATACCCGTGGACTGCTGTGCACGCCCAGTGATCTGGTCGTGAAAGCCTTTGACGGAACCAAGCGCCACGTCTTCGGAGAATTGACCCTGCCAATTCAGGTTGGCCCAGAGACGTTCAATGCAGTTTTCTATATCATGGATATCATGCCCGCCTATAGTTGCCTCTTAGGACGGCCATGGATCCATTCAGCTGGCGCCGTAACGTCCACGCTGCATCAGAAGCTTAAATATGCTGTCAGGGGCAGCATAGTGACAGTCTGTGGAGAGGAGGACATCATGGTAAGCCACCTGTCGTCCTTCAAGTACGTTGAAATGGATGGTGAGATCCATGAGACTCTTTGCCAGGCATTTGAAACCGTCAGGGTGAAGGAAGTAGCGCCTGTCGTCGCAGAGAGGCAAGAGTTGAACCTCTCCTCGTTTAAGGAAGCTAGGGCCGTTGTCGAAGCCGGTTCTACCCTAGGCTGGGGGCATGTTTTGGATATACCAATCAAGCAGGATAAGTTTGGATTGGGATATTCTCAGCAAGCTGAAGCTTCATCTTCTTCTGGCAGCTCGTCTCGTGGGAAAGGGTCGATCCTATTCACCAAGGGGGGAGTAATCTTCGAGGGTATCAATGCTGCGTCGGAGGACAGCGGGGACAGTGATTGCGATCTTGACGCCTGGATTCAACCGAGCAAGCCGGGCGAGCGCCTCCACAATTGGACCATCAAGGAGATTATCAAGCTGACAAGTGAAGAGTAATGATTTGCTTTTTACAATCTTTGTACAACCCTATGTCCTGCCCGGGGCATAGTGGTTTTACTGTCAGGGCCTTGTTGGATTATGTGTATGCATTTTGTTAATAAATAAAAGGCGTTTTCTTCGTAATCAAATATTGTGTTCTCTGTTATTCCTATTTTATGTTTATTTCGAAAAAACAGCAAAATGGCAACGAGGTTCGTGCTAACCTGCATATTCCTGCTTTAAACTTAACCCTTGTTATTGCAGGATCCACGTAACAGACGACATCGACTCTGGACCCTCTACGGCTCACTACGACTTTGATTGCCCGATCTATCGAGCCGAGGATGAGATTGATGAAGACGAAGACCTTCCGGAAGAATTGGCCCGCTTGTTGAGACAAGAGGAGAAGGTTATTCTGCCTCACGAGGAGGATATTGAGATTGTAAATCTGGGTTCTGAGGAGCTCGTCAGAAATGTCAGAGTTGGGGCTGCGCTGCAGAATGATGTCAAGCATAGGCTGGTCGAGATGCTTCGAGAGTATAGTGACGTCTTTGCTTGGTCATATGAGGATATGCCCGGACTTGACACTGATATCGTGGTTCATCGCTTGCCGTTGCGGGAAGATTGCCCTCCAGTCAAGCAGAAGCTCAGGAGGACGAGACCAGACATGGCTGTAAAAATCAAAGAAGAGGTCCAGAAGCAGTTGGACGCAGGATTTCTAGCCGTTACCACTTACCCTCCGTGGGTCGCCAACATAGTGCCTGTACCGAAGAAGGACGGTAAGGTACGCATGTGCGTCGATTATCGGGATTTGAACAGGGCGAGCCCTAAGGATGATTTCCCGTTGCCTCATATCGATGTGTTGGTCGACAATACAGCCCAGTTTTCCGTGTTTTCGTTCATGGACGGCTTCTCCGGTTACAATCAGATTAAGATGGCACCGGAGGACATGGAGAAAACGACGTTCATTACCCCCTGGGGAACATTTTGCTATAAGGTAATGCCCTTCGGTCTGAAGAACGCAGGGGCCACTTACCAGCGAGCAATGGTAACTTTGTTTCATGATATGATTCATCATGAGATCGAGGTCTATGTTGATGACATGATTGCAAAGTCCCAAACGGAGGAAGAGCATCTGGTCAATTTGTTGAAGCTGTTTGAAAGGCTTAGGAAGTTCAGGCTGAGGCTGAATCCTAACAAATGCACTTTCGGAGTGCGGTCCGGAAAGTTATTGGGGTTTATCGTTAGTGAACGAGGGATTGAAGTTGACCCTGCGAAAATAAAAGCTATCCAAGAAATGCCAGCGCCGAAAACAGAAAAAGAAGTTCGTGGTTTCTTGGGCAGAATAAACTACATTGCGAGGTTTATCTCTCAGCTCACGGCCACGTGTGAACCGATGTTCAAGCTTTTAAAGAAAGATCAGACGATTACTTGGAATGAGGATTGCCAGAAGGCATTCGATAAAATAAAGCAGTATCTTCAAGAACCTCCAATCTTGATACCCCCAGTGGCTGGACGGCCATTGATCATGTACCTGACGGTTCTGGAGAATAGTATGGGGTGTGTTCTCGGTCAGCACGACGAGACGGGCAGAAAAGAGCATGCCATTTACTATTTGAGTAAAAAGTTCACTGATTGTGAATCTCGATACTCGATGCTGGAGAAGACGTGTTGTGCACTAGCTTGGGCTGCCAAACGTCTACGACAGTATATGCTCAACCACACCACTATGCTTATTTCGAAGATGGATCCGATCAAGTACGTCTTCGAGAAGCAGGCTCTTTCGGGCAGGATTGCCAGATGGCAGATGGTGTTAACAGAATATGATATTCAGTACGTCTCTCAGAAAGCCATTAAAGGAAGCGTATTGTCTGATTACCTTGCCGAACAGCCGATCGAAGACTACCAGCCGATGAAGTTCGAATTCCCTGACGAGGACATTATGTTTCTCAAAGCGAAGAATTGCGATGAGCCGTTGCCCGATGAGGGGCCAGATAGGAAGTCTCAGTGGAAGTTGATATTCGACGGAGCGGTTAATTCCTATGGAAGTGGCATCGGGGCTATCATCACGACTCCTCACGGATCCCATATCCCGTTTACTGCGAGACTGACATTTCCAGTTACCAATAACGAAGCAGAGTATGAAGCATGTATTATGGGTCTAGAAGAGGCAATTGATTTGAGAATCAAGAATCTAGACATATATGGTGACTCAGCGCTCGTAATCAATCAGATTAAAGGGGAGTGGGAAACTCGTCAAGCGAATCTAGTGCCGTACATGAATTATGCCAGGAGGTTGCTTCCTTTCTTCGACCGGGTGGAACTTCATCATGTACCCAGGGCTGAAAATCAAATGGCTGATGCTTTAGCCATGTTGGCTTCCATGTATAAAGTCAATTATTGGAATGAGGCTCCAAGAATTGTACTTTCGCGTCTTGATAGACCGGCATTTGTCTTTGCGATCGAGGGTGCCACTGACGGCAAGCCATGGTTCCACAACATCCAGACCTTCCTCATGACTAAGGAGTATCCTGCGGGTGCGTCTACCCAGGATAAGAAGACTCTGAGGAGGCTATCCGGAAACTTTTATCTCAATCCTGACGGAGTGCTGTATAAGAGAAACCATGATCTCGTGCTACTCAGATGTGTGGATGAAAAAGAGGCGAGTATGCTCATGGAGGAAGTCCATGAGGGCACATTTGGTACGCACGCCGGCGGGCATGCCATGACGAGAAAGATCCTGAGAGCAGGGTATTACTGGCTGACTATGGAGTCAGATTGCTTCAGATTCGCGAGGAAATGTCACAAATGCCAGATTTATGCTGATAAGGTTCATGTGCCGCCGTGCCCATTGAATGTCATGTCCTCCCCTTGGCCGTTCTCCATGTGGGGCATCGACATGATAGGCAAGATCGAGCCCACTGCATCCAATGGTCATCGTTTCATTCTGGTAGCTATCGACTACTTCACCAAATGGGTGGAGGCAGCCTCGTACGCTAATGTGACCAAGCAGGTGGTAGCTAAATTCATAAAGAGGGACATCATCTGTCGCTACGAAATTCCCGAGCGGATCGTTACTGATAATGGTTCGAATTTGAACAACAAGATGATGAAGGAGCTGTGCCAGAGCTTCAAGATTGAACACCACAACTCATCTCCTTACCGGCCGAAGATGAATGGCGCTGTTGAAGCGGCCAATAAGAACATCAAGAAGATTGTTCAGAAGATGGTTGTGACGTACAAAGATTGGCACGAGATGCTGCCGTTTGCCTTGCACGGTTATCGTACGACGGTGCGTACGTCGACCGGGGCAACTCCTTTCTCCTTGGTGTATGGTATGGAAGCTGTCCTACCGTTAGAAGTGGAGATTCCCTCTTTGCGAGTTTTGGTTGATGTAAAACTTGATGAGGCAGAATGGATTACGAACCGCTTGAACCAGCTCAGCCTGATGGACGAGAAAAGGTTAGCATCGATTGCATTTGGTCGTCTGTACCAAAGCCGAATGAAGAAAGCTTACGATAAGAAGGTGCGTCCTAGAAGCTTTCAGACGGGTGATCTCGTCCTGAAGAAGATTCTTCCGCCACACTCCGATCACCGGGGCAAGTGGACTCCGAATTACGAAGGGCCGTATGTCGTCAGCAAGGTCTTCTCAGGAGGAGCTTTGTTGTTATCTACGATGGATGGTGAAGATTTTGCATCCCCGGTGAACGCGAACGCAGTTAAAAAATACTTTGCTTGAAAGAGACCCGCTGGACAAAAAAGAAAGAGTCTATGCAAAAAAGGGGCATCCCGGCGAACCAAAAACAGAATAAAAGGTTCGGGCAAAAATTAGGGATATATTGAAAAATGTACACCCGCGAAGTCGAAAACCTACACTGGGCGGCTTCGGCAAAAAAGGGTATCCCGGTGAACCGAAAACCCGAAAGGGCGGTTCACGCAAAAGTTAGGGATTTGAATAAGCAAATGACTGCGTTCCGCGTATGGACTTTCATTGTTTGGTGGTTCGGAAAACCTGAGGGCCGTTCGTCTGACTCAATCTCTTCCAAAGCTGAAGCGTCGGAGAAGTATCGAAGTCGAGTGGGTCTTAGAGGGATCAACTCATGGTGTTCGTCTACGCCTCGATTGCCAACATTTGTATATACTGATGTATATTTATGTTTCCTTTTTGTGCGGCTTCCTCATTCCAGGAGCTTGCCTCTGTTGTAAAACACTTTTGCCCGTTCAGGGGTTCATCATCAATAAAATGCACATTATTCAGCAATTCTGCTTGCCTGTTTAGCATTTATCTGTTTTGTTTGCGAATGAAAACGCCGATGTTTTTTGATAAAATGCGCATGCATAAACTTACGGGCCTAGGCCCATTGATTGTTGAAACAATTAATTAACTGAATATTGTCACGAGATAATAACCTGGATAGGCCCCTTTGAGAAGGGTATCTTGTCTGTTTGTTTGTGTTGTTGCAGGTGTAGCACCTTCCAGAAGATGTGCCGTGCGCATCCCCAAAGCAGGGCGAGCCCTCCTTCTCCAGCAGAGTTCAGTAGTCTCTCCTCCGTAGAATCAGAATCAGATGGTGAGCATTGATATGTCTTCCCCAGGTAGAGGTGATTCTCTTCCCCAGGCAGACGCATCCTGAAGGAATGTCACCTCATCAGCTGAGCCAAGCGCCGAAGAATGATGTCGTCTCTCCCCAGCACCGGGTCACAAGTGCAGATTTCAGAGGAATGTTCGGGTGCCGAGGCTCGTGTTTTCCCCAGTAAAGTCACCGAAGCAGGTGTCTCCCCCAAGCACCGGGTCATAAGTGCAAGTCTCGTAGGAAGCTGTTCGTATGCCGAAGGATGCAGTAACTGATGGCGCCAGACGGAAGTCTCCAGTGGAATTGAGATTCCGCACCAGAGCCGTATTCTCTCCTGAGATGGGATGATTCCCTCTTCCCCAGTAGGGCAGTGGAACAGCTGATGTTATTTTCCCCTGCAGAGTCGTACTCTCTTCCCCGAAGTCAGATGATTCTTTCTTCCCCAGCGGAATTGAAATCCCTCATCAGAGTCGTACTCTCCAGTGAAGTAGAATGATTTCTCTCCCCGGCTGAGTCCGCAGGAAAGCAGAATCCTTGGAAGTTGAGCAGATCATGATCAATTTTCCCCAGCAGAGCGTGGGGCAGCTAATGCTGTGTTTCCCCGGAGTCGCACTCTCTTCAGCGAAGCAGAATGATTTCTCCTTCCCCAGCCGAGTGTGCAGATGCCCGAGAGAGCCGAGTCCTTGGAAGTTGATCAGATCAGGGTTGATTTTCCCCAGTGGAGTGTGGAGCAGTTGAAGTGGTTTTCCCACAGAGTGGTTATCCCCAGATTGGCCGAGACGGCCGCGCAGTTTATTCTCGCGATGGATATCAGCAAGTCCAAGTTCTCGTAGAGCTTTGTCCCCCGCAGCAGATCAACTGAAGTTGTTTTCCCTGCAGCAGTCAGCGGAAGATCGATTCCCCAGACAGAGCCTGATTGGTATTGGCGTGCCCACGTTCTCCTCAGCAGGATGACTCCTCTATCTGGGCAGTTCTTTCTCCTTGACAGGAGGATCTCCCCCCAGCATTTAGTTTGCTGACGGGATGGCATCGTGCGTGACTGCATAGCATTCAACACTGCATAGCATTCAACACTGCATAGCATTTAACGCTGCATAGCATTCAACACTGCATAGCACTGTGCATGATTGCATAGCATTGTGCGTGATTGCACGGCATTTAGCATAAACGCATATCATTCCCACCGTGTGGGGCATGGCGCAGAAGCATATGCATCATGAGCATGATCTAGGTCATTGTTATTCTTGCCTTACAGGTTTTCAGCTGAAGGATCAGTTGCTCAGGAGGATTCCTGACATTCTCTCCAACGAGGTCGATTTCTTGAGATGATTCCCAAGACCCCGGTGTGATCCCCACAGTCGCTCGCTCAAGACGATTTTTGAGATCCCCAGCGAAGTCTTTAGTTCAAAACGACCCTTGAACTCCTCAGCAGGGCCGTTTGCTTAAGATGATTCTTAAGACCTCAGCGCAGGTTCCCGAGTTGTTTGCCTAGGGTGATACTTGAGCTCCCCAATAGCGTCCCCAGCAAGGTTTGCCCAGGAAGATTCCTGGAACACCCAGCAGAATGTTTGCTCCGGAAAGGTTATCAGTTCAGGACGATTCTTGAAGATGCCCGACGGATCTGTTTGTTCAAGATGATTCTTGAAGTCCTTAGCAGCGTGATATGTCTACTTCAACAGTGATGTCTAATCTGAAGATTGACTTCGTAAACGCCTGAGGGCGATATCAGAAGGTTCCTGTGAGCTCAGATGTCCTTGTTGATGAATCAACGTGTGGCTGAAGACAAGGTTCCAAAATTTGTAGATATACCAAGATGATCCGTGTCGGTCTGAAGACCAAGTCAGTTATCCTGAGGTGATGATTGATCGCGATCTAGTGAATAGTGTTTCTTCTGACTGAAGTCGAAGGTGTTTCTCCAGCTGAAGCGGAGTTTTGCCTGAAGGCAAAGTGTTTGAATCCCCGTAGAGTCATGAATGGCTCTGGATACCATTTCTCTGACTGAAGTCACAGATTTCCTAAGTTGAAGCGAAGGTGCCTAAAGGCAAGGTTATCCCCTAAGGTCATGAATGACCTAGGATTCATTTTTCGGACTGAAGGCCGAAGTATATCCCTGACTGAAGTCACGGATACTCTATAGCAGAGGCGGAGTTTCCTGAAGGTATATCCGTGTATCCTTGAAGGCCAAGGACCATTTCTTCAGACTGATGTCGAAGATACCTCCCGCAGAGTTGCCGACGGGCAAAGTTTACATCCTTGAAGGTCAAGGATGTTTATCTTCAGAAGTACTTGAAGATCTTTTCTAGCTGAAGCTGGAATCGCCGACGGGCAGGGTTTCATCTATCTTCAGAAGAACTTGAAGATTCTCCAGCGGATCTGGAGCGGCCAGGGGCCAGGGTTTCATCTATCTTCAGAAGAACTTGAAGATTCTCCAGCGGATCTGGAGTGGCCAGGGGCCAGGGTTCCATCTATATTCAGAGTTACTTGAAGATTTTTTTTTCTAGCTGAAGCTGGAAAGGGCCAGGGGCCAGGGTTTCATATATCTTTGATGTTGAAGTTCTACGGCGGGCAGTGTGCAGTAGTATTTCGATGTTCGTTATGGTTCTGAAGGTGACCCCCAGATCAGACTGTGCTCGGTTAAGTCTCTCAGTCCCAGCGGAGTAGTTTCAAATACGCAGGTGTACCTTTTGTTCCATTCACCAGGGGTGAACCCCAGGTCAGAATTGTTCAGGGTTGCATCATTTTGTCCAGCGGCGAGGTTGATGTTTGTTCGACGGCGAGGTTGAACGTTTGGATTTGGCGGCGAGGTCAGATCATCATTTGTCCGGCGGCGAGGTTGGATGTTTGTTCGACGGCGAGGTTGAACGTTTGGATTTGGCGGCGAGGTCAGATCATCATTTGTCCGGCGGCGAGGTTGGATGTTTGTTCGACGGCGAGGTTGAACGTTTGGATTTGACGGCGAGGTCAGATCATCATTTGTCCGGCGGCGAGGTTGGATGTTTGTTCAACGGCGAGGTTGAACGTTTGGATTTGACGGCGAGGTCAGATCATCATTTGTCCGGCGGCGAGGTTGGATGTTTGTTCGACGGCGAGGTTGAACGTTTGGATTTGGCGGCGAGGTCAGATCATCATTTGTCCAGCGGCGAGGTTGGATGATTGTTCGACGGCGAGGTTGAACGTTTGGATTTGACGGCGAGGTCAGATCATCATTTGTCCGGCGGCGAGGTTGGATGTTTGTTCGACGGCGAGGTTGAACGTTTAGATTCGACGGCAAGGTCAAATTATGTTTGTTTGACGGCGAGGTCAGACTCTTTAAATCCCCAGTAAAGATGATGTTTGTACGACGGTGATGTCGAGTGTCTCTAAGAGGATGTTTGTTTCCGACGGCGATGTCAGATTCAGTTTTCCAGCGGCGATGTTGGGCGTGTCAAGGTGATCCAGTCTTCCGACGGCGATGTTAGGTGACGCAGATCTTTTAGTTCTCCAGCGGCGATGCGGGGTACTTTGTTTAGAGATGTAAGTTCTCCAGCGGCGACGCGGGGTATTTTGTTCAGTGTTGTATTCTCTCCAGCGGCGATGCGGGGTATTTTGTTCATTGTTGTATTTTCTCCAGCGGCGATGTTGGATATTTTGGTGATTCAGGTTTAGGTCTCCGGCGGCGATGTTGGACGCTTGTTTCCCAGAGTTATGGTTGTTCTTGACGGCGATGTCAGGTAGTTTAGTCTTCCAGCGGCGATGTTGGGTGTGGTGGTTGTCTGAAGGCAATATCAGAAGAATTTAATGTGGATAACTGACGGTGATGTCAGATCGATATTTCTCCAGCTAGTTGCCGTGCAGCTAGCATTGCAATATTCGAAGATTTGTTCCCCGCAGAGTACCGTGTGCTCGTGCAGTTGGCAAATTTTCGGGTTTACCGGTATTCAATCGTCTCGCACCTTGATTGGTTGAGAGCCATTTGCTTCTCACCCAGTCAGGTTCAAGCCGTTTGAATAGGGGCAGCTGTTACACCCCAAAATTTGACCAACAATTATTTATTCATTGAGTGTTTGAAAGATGATACCTTCATCAGACAGTTCAAGAGATCCTCAGAAGAGTGGATTGAAACCAGGGTTGTGTGTTTCATAGCTTGAGAGTTGTGGGTGCTCCTCAGATGATTCTGAGACTTTGAGAATGAACTTGATGTTTGGAGAAAGCCTATGAGATGTCTTGATAGCCATCATGAAGCCCAGAGAAGTCACTATGCAAGAATTCAGAAGATTCAACCATGAATGATAGAATTAGGGTTTTGACTGGGTCAACCCTAGATCAGCTGAAGATTTGGAGAAGGTTGAGACCTAATCCAAAGGGCCATGAGATCATGGAATGATGCATAGAGATGTTATAAAGATGATTCCTAGACCAACTCATCATGATTGAGGAGTTTGAGAAGTTTCATGTCAGGGTTTCCAAGGATTGTCAGTGAAAAAACCCTAATTTGATCCCTATCTTCCAGGCAGTTTTAGCTCTAGATGTGATTGATATCTCATCTTCCCCACAACATGAATGTTGTAGAGCTTGTTCTTAGCTTTAATTTGAGTGGTGGAAGTCCTTGATAGGAGTTACAGAGCTCAAGTTATGGTTTTGACAAATTACAGGTCAGCTGAGGTGTGTGAATCTGGGTCCTTGAAAGTCACCCAACTTGCAGACAACTTTTGCCATAGTAGGATGATTCCTATGATTTCTTGGTCAACATGAATGTTGGAGGGCATCTTCTTAGCTTTAATTTGAGTGGTAGAAGTCCTTGATAGGATTTGTGGAACTCAACTTATGGTTTGAACAAGACAGGGGTATTTTGGTCATTTGTCAGTTATAGGTCATTTTAGCCAATGCCTAAAACTCTTATTTCCAAGCCTCAAATGGAAAAACTCAAAACATGAAAGTTGTTCAAAATGTGATTTTAGGTCTATAAAGAAGGTCACAAATTGTTGGAAAAGCTCATAGCATGAAGTTACATGATTGGTCAAAAATGAACTAAAAATGGCATATAAGTTTGAAAAGTTGAATTTGAAAATTGGTTTGGAGGATCTAGGAATCCAAAATAGGTCATCCAATATATCATTTTGATTGGAAACATTATTTTGAGAACTTTGGTTCAAATAGATTTTCCATTTGAGGCCTAAAAAAGGGACTTTCTTTGTAAACCTATTACTTGCATTATAAGGCAATGTTGAAAAAACCTTACACAAGCCAAATGTAAGGGCTGATTTCCTTCATACACACTTAATATCTCATGTAAAGACATATTCAAGGGATTTTGGCAAGGTATGAAAGAAGATATCATGATATTTCAAGTTCTCATGTGGGGATATTTTCAATAATTTCTAGAAAGATCTAGATGATTCTAGCCTCCTCCACCACTTGTTATTTAAAGAGGGCCATGAAGAGAGTTCAAAGGTTGGTGAAAGTTGAAGAATTGAGGAGAGAAGAAGGAGATTCGAGCTAGGGTTTCAAGGTGTACCATAACTGCATTTCAAGAGAAAAGTCACTACTACAAGCTCTCATCTTCAAGGATTTTGCATACAGAAAGTAAAGCACCATTGGAAGATCACTGTGGAGAAGTTACAAGGCTTGAACCGTGCCATAGCATCACCTCCTTCTCATTCTTGACAGGTTCTTTTCCTTCTCCTTTTCACCTTAATTATGCGTAGATATACCATGATTTAGGCATAGAATGGATAGGCTAAGTTAGATGATGAGATCTTGAGACTTTGAGCATGATTCATGGAGGTTGAAGTTTTGGCATGAAACTTTGGAGATCAAGAACACGCACCCTAGGCCACTATATTCTTAGGTTTTTAGCTCAGCATGATCCCCTTAGCATGAGGTATAATCCTGATTAATATGAGATCATTTCATAACCATGCAAACCAGAGCATAAGAATGGAGGACAAGACTTGCAGCCTTCGTATCTTCTTCTTGAGGGAGAATTAGAAGATTCTAGCACCGTGGTTGTGTAGAGGGAGAGGAGTAGATGAATTTTGATGTTTGGATCGTGAGGAATGATTGAGAGTTGAGGGAGATACATGGAGTAGAAGCTGCTTGCATGGGAGCTGGTTCTGAAACCCTAGTTTGGCTCGTTGGAGAAGACGTAATCACCATCGTCCATCTCCTTTGAATAATTGACTAATTCATCTCAACCAACGGCTCAGATTCATTCAGATTTGGAGGGAGATTCAAACGGCCAAAACACCGCGTTTCAGTTAGTGAAGGACGTTGGGCTTCGTCCAGCTTTCCTATTCGCACCCCACCCAATTTCTGGCCCATTGAAGTGAACTGCGCGCCTGTTCTATTCACACCCCTCCCTCATTTTCTTTATTTTATATTTTTATATTGTTTTACATTTTTTCATGAACTTTAAAAATTCATTAAAAATTGATAAATGATGATTTTTTTGGTCATTCTTTTTTCTATGATTAGATAATTTTGTGTAGAAAAATATAAAAATAAAAATGAAATTTTATTTTTAATGTGGAATTAATGGTGGTATCTTCTTTTAAATAGGGTATTTTATTTCTTTTAGTTTGTACCTTATCTTGCAAGAATTGTTTTAGGACCTTCCCTTAGGTTTTTTAATTCATTTTTTTTGTGTGATCAGATATTGAACCCTAGTTTCATGTAGGATTTATCCCTTGATTTTAGAAATTAAATTTGATGTAGTTTGATAGTTAGACATTTAGGTGCTCTAATTAGGGTTTTAAGTAGTATACTTGAACTTCAACATTTTATTTTTGGGGTTTTTAGGACAAATTAGTGTATGGGGAATATATGGGTTAAGGGTAAGTATGTATAGAATCCCCTAGAATTTTACTAGAATATTGCATGATGTTTTAGTATTTTTCATTGATTTTTGAATGTATGGATAGTATGTGTGTTGCTTAAAGGCATAAGTTGTATTGTTGTGTTTTCTTTCCTTCTCTTGTGAGTGTGTGAGCTTTGAAAATTGAGTTGAAGACCTTGTGGATCATCATGGAAGCTTTGAAGACCTTGCAGAGGAGTTTAGCATAGCTTTTGTTTGTTTTGTTTATAGGTTTATAGGTGCATAGGCAGAGCCCTAGATAGAATACTTTGTTCAATAAACAAGGAGTGTCTTGTTCACCTCCTTTCTTCTCTATGACACAGAGTCCCTTAAGGGTATTCACCTCTCTCCTTTGGAGGGATTAGTGACCTTGCCCTACAAGGTAGAACTTTGAGAGAGCCTTTCCTTTGATGTTAAGTTCTCAATGGCATCCTTTGGAAGTCAGTGAGTACTGTAACATCCCCACCTCATCTTGTTAACTGAATCTTGTTTGCTGGAGCATTGGAGTCATTGAAGATAGAAGCTAAGGCCTTGAAGAGGATGATTCCTTGAAGATTATTGAAGTCTGAAGACTCTGTGAAAATCAAATTGATGCCTGAAGATCCCTGGAGATAGTGAAGCCTGAAGGTAGAGCTGATCAAAGGAGCTGAAGCTCAAGGGAGAAGATGAGTTGATACTCATGTTGTAGGGTTGATACCTGGAAAGCAAGTGATCTCTGAAGTCTGAAGACTGGGTTGCTGCTGGAGGAGCTGAGGCTTTCGTCTGTTTTCTTTGATGTATTGTGTGTTTTGTCTGATTTGTCTGTTGCATTAGACTAAGCTCATCTAGAATAAGTTCAGTCTAAGAGCATGAGTGCATCTGATTGTATTGTTACTGCCTGGCTTTGCTTGCGGGTATTCGGTAGAGCCCAGCTCCCTTGCCCATGTGTTTATTTTGCTTGATAGCATGATCTCATTTTCTGTCTGTATGGTTGCAGTTTACTGTTTTTGCTTGATAGCATGTTGTTTATTTCAGTATGATTACTGTTATTTCATGACTGGCTTGAGGTCGAGACGAGCTTGTGGAGGCTGAAGCCCCACACACATTTCCTCCCTCACTTGCATTGCATGCATTTTACTGTTAAAGCTGATGCTTTTGTCTGTTTTGGTGTATCATTGACATGATCCCTTAGGACTCTCATTTCCTCTGATGAGGATTTGATGATAGACTTTTAGGTTGAAACCTATGCATGACAACATCTAGGAGTTCCCTGTTCAAACCTCAACCATAGGATGAATCCATGGCATGATAACAGTAGGACTTGATAGTCTCCCTCCTAGTTGGGCATGTTCTCTTCTCATCTCGAAACAGTCTAAGATACAGTGATCATGAATGATTTCTTTCGTACGTTACGAGCCTTAAGCTATCTGAGAAAGGATTGTGGGAGAGTTTCTTTTCCACAGTCTGGATGTTTAGTATGGTACCCTTTGGGTGACATGCGACGCATTCACTCTCAGGTCATAGTCTCTAGTGCGGTCGAGATCGCAAACATAATAAAAAACACTTCTTTTAGGAGATAACCCGTAGTTTCCCGAACTACGTTTGCTCTGATCTTTCATACCAGATGAAAGTACGTAGGCATAGGACGCGACGTCCTAGCGAGCAACCTTCCCCATAATCCTCGTAGTTAGCCGAACTACGTTGACTCTGATTTCTCATTCTCTGATGAGAATACGTAGGCATAAAGTGCGACGCTTTGCCGAGTCATTTTTCTTTTCTTTTTCAGCCAGCCTTGATAGGTAGATAGATTATAACCAACCCGTCCAAGTAAACAAACAAGCGAGGATCCCGTCGAGTACGACGGACGTGAGGGGTGCTAATACCTTCCCCTTGCGTAACTGACTCCCGAACCCAGACAATGGTTGCGACGACCTTGTCTTACCCTTTTTCGTCAGGTTTTTCCGATCGTTTCCTTTCCCGCTCTGAGGGATAAATAACGAAAGGTGGCGACTCTTCTGTTATGCCGGCACCTTATTTTCGCGCAAGCGACACATACCAATCCAATATTAACAAAGTTGTTTCATGGATAAACTCTGATTCTGCAGCAGGCACAGTATCTAACCAAACCACCATTCACAGTAGCAACAACAACAATGATGATGATGGTGTTTATGGGTTCTACGATTGTCGTGGTGATGTCAGAGGAGCTTTCTGTCAATTTTGTGTCAACACCGCTGCCAGAGATATCGGTCAACGTTGTCCGAGCAGCGTCTCGGCTATCATATGGTATGACCTATGCATCGTAGGATTTTCTAATCACAATATCCCAGGAAAAGTTTATACAACCCCAACATGGAATTTTACCGGAGCCAAAACTGTTAAGGACTCAACTGAACTTGGACAAACAGAAAACAACATGAGGAATTTGATAGGTACAGTGACTTCAGAAGAAACCAATGCCAATTGGGCAATGGGTGAGTTTGACTGGAGTGACAACGAGAAAAGGTATGGTTGGGTGCAGTGTAGTAGAGATATTAGTAAGGATGGTTGCAGACAATGTTTGGAGGCTATGTTGGATATAGTTCCTCATTGCTGTAGAACAAATGTAAAATGGGCAGTGTTGTCTCCTAGTTGTGGGATGGAGATTGATGATAATAAGTTCTACAGCCTGCAAACAGGATCTCCTTCTCCGACGCCAAATCCAGGTAAAATCAATTGTTGAATTCAGCCTATAAACTTAGAAAAGAAATGAAACATTTTCATCTATGATAGTGTTGCAGGCAAGAAGAAAGGTGGAAGTAATACCAAAACCTTGATCATCATCATCATTGTAAGCGCACTGGTGGGAGTAGCTCTACTAATTTATTGTGTCTACTACTACTGGAGAAAGAATGGGTTAACTAAAGGTAACTGAGTAACTATACATACATGTTGAAAGTTCTCTAAGCTCATTTCAAATTAATTACCTATGAGAATATAAGTCTCTATTCAAACTTACTAGGTGAGTTACTGATGAGGAGGGCCATTACTCCCAAATCTTTCCGAGACTGTGTTCAAAGTGAAGATTCATTAAGTGAATACCTTCCGGTAATCCCTTTAAATGTAATTCAACAAAGCACTGATAACTTTTCAGAATCATCTAAATTAGGAGAAGGTGGATTTGGTCCAGTTTATAAGGTATGAATAAAATTGGATCTAGAACCCTGCGAATGCATATATATTTTTTCTTCATAACTTTTATGTACTACCAATCTATTTTCGTTCATTTTTATCAGGGTATTTTACCAGATGGGACTCAAATTGCGGCCAAACGGCTTGCAGAAACGTCAGGCCAAGGTTCTGAGGAGTTCAAGAATGAAGTTATTTTCATAGCTAAACTACAACACAGAAACCTTGTGAAACTCTTGGGTTGCTGCTTTGAAGAAAATGAAAAGATACTGGTATATGAGTACATGCCAAATTCAAGCCTTAACTTTCACCTTTTCGGTATGTTTTGATAAACTTTAATCTTCCCATTTTCTTTCACCATTGTATTCTTTCACTTGTTCCAATTTAGTTCTAATAAGTAAAAGTGGATGATAGACTCCATTGGTGTGGTTAATACAATGTTCGTATACTTGGCAGATAAGGAAAAACATAAGCATCTAGATTGGAAATTACGACTAAGCATTATCAATGGAATCGCAAGAGGACTGCTATACCTTCATGAGGATTCTCGACTTAGAGTAATCCATAGAGATTTGAAATCAAGCAACGTTCTTCTCGATGATGAAATGAATCCAAAAATATCAGACTTTGGATTAGCAAGGACATTTGAAAAAGATCAATGTCAGACAAAAACAAAGAGAGTTATTGGCACCTAGTAAGTGTTACTGGCAACTCTTTTTTAAAAAATTATATTACAAAATTTTACATGATTCACAAATGACACTGTTCTATTGATTTTATATAGTGGATACATGGCTCCAGAATATGCTATGGCTGGGATATTTTCAGTAAAATCTGATGTTTTCCAGCTTTGGAGTTCTCTTATTAGAAATAATTTACGGAAAAAGAAATGGAGACTTCTTTCTTTCAGAACACATGCAAAGTCTTCTATTATATGTGAGTTTTACATTTTCTTACAAAATGTTCCTACTCAAGTTTCTAAATATTCATATTTGTATGCAGACTTGGAAACTTTGGTGTGAAGGGAAAAGTTTAGCATTAATCGACCCGTTCCACAAAAACACGTACGTTGAAAGTGAAGTCATGAAATGTATACATATTGGTTTATTGTGTGTACAAGAAGATGCAGCGGATAGACCAACCATGTCCATCGTTGTTCGCATGCTAGGGAGTGACACAGTAGCCCTTCTAAAACCCACACAACCAGCATTTTCAGTTGGGAGAATCTTCAAGAATGAAGATCAACTTTCAAAAAATTCTAAGGTTGATTCTGTTGATGAAGTAACCTTAACTAGTGTTTCAGCTAGATAGTTGATACTATGGTTCAGTTTGTGCCATATAAGAAAATGTTTAGAGTTCTTTCAGAAAAAGATTTGAAGTCAAAAATGAAGACAACCAACCATCTTAAAGTTGATGAGAAGCTACCCTAAATTTACTTGAAGGGTGATAAACAACTTCAATTCTTGGTTAAACTATAAATATATGTTTGATGTGTTATTAGTTTTTCAATGTACTATACTTTAACACAAATGTCATTTTTTAAATGTGGTTATAAATGTATGTAATTAGTTGTAAATATTTCTATATAATTCTTTAACCGCGCGTGGTGGCGCGTCTTTCGGCCGATCTCGACGATTTTTCCACTATGCCACTTGCCTTAGATTCAATCTCAGGTTTTATTTTCAACTCACAAAAAACTGTGTTGTAGTTCAAACAGGGCCTTTTTCACCCGATTCGTATGATATTTTGTCTCTTCAGATACTCATGGCTACTCTTCAGAACTTTACACTAAACTACAATGATTTCCTTAGGTGGTATTAGAATTATCAGAGTTCAGATTCTACAGTTTAGATTGCACACACTGGTAATTCGTTTGTTTGCCTCTCTCAATCATCTTCTCTTAGATCTTGGGTCCTATGTTACTGGTAATAAAATTCTTTTCTCTTCCCTCTCTACCTCTGGTTTCTTACCTACTATAACTTCAGGCAATGGTTCTCAAACTCAATCTTAAGGAATTGTTATTGTTCAAATTCTACCTTCTCTCTCTATTACTTTTGTTCTCTATGTACCTAATTGTTCATTTAATTTACTCTCAGTCTGTCGTTTAACTCATTCTCTTGATTGTATTATCATATTCACTAACAGTAATGTTAATCTGCAAGACCGGAGTTCGGATCAGAAGATTGGTGTCGAATGTGAGTATCAAGGCCTTTATTACTAGGAGTGAGCAAGGGACGGGTCAAGAAGGGTTATGACTAACCCTAACCCTGTCCTAAATTTTGATCGGGGTATTTTAATGACCCTAACCCGTAGCTAAACCCAAAAAGAACTCGATAATATATAAGTTAGTTTAGACCGGCTTAATGTAAGACGATATCGGGTTGCCCCGAAATATATGAAAATAAAATTTAGTGACTTAAGAAATTTATTATAGTATTTTTTAAAATTTATTTAAATAAGAAATATGAATAAAATCATTAGCACGAATAAAAAACAATGAAGACATTTAAAGTCAATTTTTTAAAATAAAAAACATGATGTAATTCTATATATGTCATCACCCTTTTATTTTCACTAAAACATAGTAAGAAGATGTAAAATAAAAAATAAGATGTAAAGAACTAAAGAAGTGTAAAAGTTGAGAAGTGGAAAGATGTGTACTTAGTACTTAGTGAGTGGATATATTATATTATAAGATGGGAAGTGAAAAAGTGTATTGGTTTGGAATAATTTAAATATACCAATAAATTAAATAAATAAATAGTACCACGTGTGCATTCATAATATTAAGACGGGTTGGGTAACCTGAAGGTAAACCCGAACCCGTCCTAACCCAATACCAAGTTCATTTTTGAACCGTCCTTTTTTTTTTTACATTTTTTGCATGAGACGGGAAAAAGACTAACTCGAAATTATTGGGTTGGGACGAGTCTTCGGGTTGGGTTAGATTCTGCACACCCCTATTTATTACCTCTCAGTGTCATCTAAGACATGCTCATCCAAAGATTCTCCCATCGCTATTCTTGCTTAATTAGGTCATCTCAGTCTTCCCAGACTATAGAAGTTGGTGTCAAGTTTATCAAATGTATCTAATTTACATTGTGAGTTGGGTCAGTTATGGAAACACACTCGCAGTCAATTTCTCAATCGAGTCAATAAATAAGTTTCGTCTTCTTTTTCTTTAGTTCACTCCAATGTTTAGGGTCTCACGCGTACTATCTCTAGTCTTGAGTCTAGTTATTTTGTCACTTTTATTGATGATTTTTCATGTTACACATGGTTATTTTTAATGAAAAATATATCTGAATTATTTTTCATTTCTAAACAATTTTATAAAGAAATAAAAATTCAGTTTGGTGTGTCTTTTTGTACCTTAAGAAGTGATAATGCTCATGAGTATTTATCCCAAAATTTTCAAACTTTGATGTTCAACAATGGTATTCTCCATCAAATATCTTGCCCTCATACACCTCAACAAAACAGGGTAGCCGAACGCAAAATAAGACATCTAGTAGAAACACTCAGACCCTACTTCTTCATGGTAATGTTCCACTTCGGTTTAGGGGGATGTTCTGCTAACGGCGTGTTTCCTTATAAATCATATGCCATCATCGGTCCTTAACAATAAAATCTCTCATTCAATCCTTTTTCCCCATTTCCTATCACCCTATTCCTCCCCGAGTCTTCGGAGCTACATGTTTTGTACATAATCTCTCTCCTACACATAATAAACTATTAGTTCAATCACTAAAGTGTGTCTTTCTTGGTTATCATCGACCCCAAAAAGATTATCGCGGCTATTCACCTACTCTACGACGATACATCATATCAGCAGATCTTACCTTCATTGAGTCTGTTTCATATTTCAAGTCCAGCCACGTAACTCTCGAGCCCCTTTAAGAAAGTACTCTCACACCTCTTTCGGAAGTTATTAATGTCTCTCGTCTACTATTATTTTCCACTAGTTTATAGATTATGATCCATTAGATATTCCTACAGTTGACTCCTACGCTTCTCGACCACTTCAAACATAGAAGCATCGTCATCCAACGTTTGTCGTAGTTGTCCCTAAGGTCGTACCAATCCCGAGGTCATTGCAGACTCTACTCTGATGCCTCTGTCATCACCGGATCCGATCCTGCAACCTGAGTCCAATCTTCCGATTGCCCTTCAAAAAGGTATATGTCAAACATGAAATCCTTCTCCATATTATATTGATTTATGCTATCATCGTCTTTCCCTTTTGCATTATGCTGCCTTGTCTTCTGTTTTTATTCCTAAAACTCCATGTGAAGCGTTATCTCACCCTGAGTGGAGGCAAGAAATGATTGCTGAGATGTGTGTTCTTCAAAGTAGTGGTACTTAAGAATTGGTTTAGCTTCCCCTTAGAAAATCTTTGGTAGGTTATCGATGGCTTTATAGAGGGAAGGTTGGTCCAGATAGTAAGATTGGTCGATTTAAAGCTCGTTTGGGATCCAAAGGATACACTCAGATTTTTGGGTTGGATTATGATGATAATTTCTTGCATGTAGCCAAGGTGGCATCATTTAGACTTCTTCTCGCCATTGCAGTCATTCGACATTGGTCACTTCATCAACTTGACATCAAAAATGCATTTTTACATGGTGATCTTGAAGAGGAAGTGTATATGGTGCAATCAATTGGATTTTTTGCTCAAGGGAGTCATCAACCATGGTTTGTAGGCTACACAAGTCTCTTTATGGTCTTAATCAATCTTCGAGAGATTGGTTTGACAGATTCAGCATTGTAGTACAACAGTTTGGTATGGTCCATAGTGAAGCTGACATTTCTGTGTTTTATTGTCACTCAATCCAAGTGTGTATTTATCTTATTGTGTATTTAGGTGATATTGTCATAACTGGTAGTGATCGGCATGGAATACTCCAATTGAAATAATATGTCTTGAATCAATGTCAGACTATAGACCTTGGTAAACTATGTTATTTTGTTTGGTATTAAGGTAGTCCAATCTAATGGTGGTTTGGTGATTTCTCAGTAAAAATATGTTATCAATATTTTGGAAAAAATAGGTTTGTTCAAAGCTAAACCAGTTGCTACTCCTATGGATCCAATTGCCAAACTCCTACCCAATTAGAGGGAGCCTTTATCTAACACAGGAAGGTATAAGAGATTGGTTGGAAAGTTGAATTATCTCACGGCCACTCGTCCGGACATTTCTTTTGCAGTTAGTGTGTTAAGCCAGTTCTTAAATTCTCCTTGCCAAAAACACATGGATGATGTTATCGGATTCTGAGATACAGCAAATGTGCTCCAAAAAAAGGTCTCGTGTGTGAAGATAAAGGATATACTTAGATAGTTGGATACTCTGATGTTGATTGGGCATAACACCCATTGATAGACGATCCACCTCTGGATATTGTGTACTTGTTGGAGGAAACCTTATATCCTGAAAAAGTAAGAAACAAAATGTAGTTGCCATATCAAGCGCCACGGTAGAGTATAGGGTCATGGTAATGGCTAACATGTGAACTCATTTAGTTAAATTAGTTACTCAAAGAACTTCAAATTGAAGAAGCAAGACCAATGACACTTATTTGAGATAATCAAGCTACATTGCACATTACTTCAAATTCAATCTTCCATGAGAAGACCAAATATATTAAAATAGACTGTCACTTTGTCAGAGAGAAAAAAAGAAACACCGTCACAAGATTTGTCAACTCTAATGATCAATTGGAAGACGTGTTTATGAAATCCCTGCGAAGTCACAAACTAATTATATATGTGTCAAGCTTTATGCATTTGATTTATATGCTCAAGCTTGAGAGAAAATGTTGATATTTGTATATATTGTTAAGAATATTTATATATAGAAAGTCTCACATCAACTATAGCATGTAATTAGTTGTAAATCTCTCTATATATAATACAATCTTTGTATTGCTTTTTAAACACGATTAATTCAAATGTCTTTTAGTCTCTTGTATTTCACATATATAATTTGTTCATCATAGGCGTCACGAATTGAATGACAATCAACTTTGAAATGTTGGTGCGTACATGAAAAATGGGATTTGCAAAGATTTGGGTGACACTTGTATTGTCAACATAAAGTGATGTTGTCTCTGTTCGAGTAAATCCAAGTTCACCCAAAAGACCACAAAGCAAAATTATTTCTGAACATGCAGGAGACATGACACGATACTCAGATTCAGTAAAAAATTTATAGACTCTTGCTTTCTTACTTTTCCATGAAATTAATGAAGAATCAAGAAACATGCATCAACCAGTAACAAGGCGTAGAATATCAAGACACTCTGTCCAATCAACATCATTATAGGTATTCAATTTAGAAACTATACTAGTGGGAATGAATAGACCCCGGCGATAGATTTCCTTCAAACAGTGAATTATACAACGGACCGATGCCAAGTAAAGATGGTGAGGAATATGCATAAAGTAACTTACTTGTTGATTAGCTAAAAATATGTGCAACAGTCAAGTATAAGGCTACCTACGAGTTGTCAATATATTAAGAGATCAGGCATCCTATATATATGTTTTTTCTTCAAAACATTGACACACTCATAATCTCTTTAATTTATGTACTTTACCAGATGGGACAGAAATTGCATTCAAAACGCTCGCAAAAAAGTTACTGGTGCAACTATGCTAATTCATAAAAAAAAAATCATTTTCTAGCAATGTTTCGATGCAAGTGTCTAAATATTCATATTGTATGCAGACTTAATCCAATTCACAAAAACTCATAAACTGGAAGTGAAATTATGGAGTGCGTACACATTGGTTTATTGTGTGTACAAGAAGATGCAGCAGATTGACCAACAATGTCAAGTGTTGTTCTCATGCTAGGGTGTGACCAGCATTTTCAGTTGGACCAACTTCGAAAAGTACTAAGGATAATTATGTTGATGAAGTACCCATAACTATAGTTTCACCTACATAGTTGATTCTTTTAATCTATTCTTTTTATAAATCTTTGTGCAGAAGTTTACCTAAAATGGCTTGTAGCACTGACAAAGGAGATGTTCTCGAGCGCTGTCCCAGCAGAGTATCTGCTACTATGTTTTATAGTTACTGCATTATCAATGTAATGTTGCCTAGTGACAAAATGACCTTTCGAAAACCCAAACAGCCTACAATTTCAATCGGAAGAATGATCCATGGGGATGCATCCACCTCAAAAAGTTCTAACATTCCTTCCATGAATGATGTAACAATCTCAAGCATTTTACCAACGTAAAAGATATTCTGATAAATACCTACTTTTCGTCTCAGGAAGATCAAATGACAAGAAAATGAAGACTCTCTGGACTTCTGAAGTTAGAACATAGAATACAATGACACAAACTTCTATCGTACCGAACTGATTTTCAGATGTTGAACCGGTTATCAACAATTCAAAAACTTGTTTCAAAAGTTCTGAACTAAAATGCTGGGTAGATTGTTTTATTTTTCATAAAGACGATAGCCTAGTTGACCTTATTTGACTACTTAACAAGTGAGTATAACAACCAACAATGAATTCATAGTTTCTGGATAATTGAAAAGATTCCTTTTTCTCTGATTGATAAAACAAAACAACAACAAAAACAAACCCTATGTACATCAAATTCAACTCATAAAACCAATAAAAAAACAGAAAGAGATGGATTCGAGGAACAGAAACTAACCGTTGAAGGCTGAATCTGAAATTGAGCAGACAACTTGTTGCAGAAAGAATCTCATTTGGATGTGTCGGAAGCAAACAACACAAATAAAAGGGATTCGATAAGAAACCTATAACACAAAATAAGAATTTGAATAAGTATGAATGGAGGTAAATTTTAGAAAATATATGTTCTTTTTTTTTTACATTTCACTTCACCTTTAAAAAGTTGAGTTCCAACCTATAAGTTTCTTGACAAAAAAAAAGCATATTAATTCATAAATCACTCATACTTTCTCTATTAATCTCTATTAATCTAATCTGTCTGATCTTAAACTAAATAGCATATTAGTAATTCATAAGTCACTCATACTTTCTCCATTAATCTGACGTGTCCGATCTTAAACTCTCTAATTTTTTAATTTTTTTTCCAGCTTACTTTTCTATCTCTTTCTAAGGAGAGAAACTTTTCTTTTCATTTTACTGCAACGCAACACAAGAACATCTTCACTTTCCCTTTCATCATTCTTACATCAACCATCTGTAAACTAAGAGCATCTGTATTCATGTCAATCAATTTAGTAGTATAAATACACCCCACTTAATATAATATATTATTTTATATTTTCAAATTATTTAAATCACTCAATTTTTTTAAATATAATACCCATTTATCAAAAACTCTAAATTGGATCTTACTAATCCCACAATATTTACTAACTTTATATTTTATAGAATAAATAATTGAAAGTTCTGTCCAAGGCTACGTTGAATTATATCTAGTATCTATCCATCAAAAATCAATTGCATGCACTTCCTATATTACCCTTCCTGTTCAAAATATTTACAATACATAAAAGTCTAAAGAGTAATTAACAAATTGACCAATTAATAAACAAGTCTAACCTTTCTAGCAAGGACACGTGTCTTTACTTTTGATTTTTTTGATACCTCTCACGTTTTCTCTCTCTCATTTCAATTTTCCTTTTTCTCCATTTTCTCTATTTTCTTCTATCTTTTTTTTCCAAACCCTAGCACAACCACCTCCTCTTTCTACTCCCTATTTACAATGACCACCACCTCAAATAAAGAAACCTAAGAATTTGATTGATTGTATTTGTTTATAAACAAACAATCATAGATTTCTATGTAAAATCTGATGTTGATATTGCTCTAGCATTGATGGCCTTCAGAAATATATCGCGACTCTGACAAACTCGTAATTTTGTTCTTCATCTCCTTTTTTTCTTCAAGTTAATTATTTGTTCCATTTTATTGTATGTTACATTGTAGGTTTTGTTCCATTTCACTGTATGCTATCTTGCAGGTTAATTGTTTGGCCTATTGGGTTACGACTAAGGGGTTGGGTGTAGGGGGCTTTGCCACTTATGGTATGGTTTAGGTGTAAACTGGTGAACTAGAGAACATGGTATTTAAATAAAGCTTTGTACTTTGTAACCCTAATTTTTTGAATAATAGAAAATTAAAATAACTACTTTGTTGTTGGAGTTATATCCATTTTATACTTTGTAACCCTATTTTTATTGAAGTTTTTTTAATATGTATTTTTTGCAGGCTGCTTCGAAGGGAATGTATATTGATTGGTGTTTGGAGAGGCTTGTGAGGCATTTTACTGCTTGATCGCGACTTTCTATGTCTAATACAACTTAACTGCAAGTGCACAGTCTATCGCGTAGTAATAAAAGATATCGATCCCACAAGGACTCGTAATCAAACTAGTGTTCTCGGGAGTTACTATGTTTAGCTAGGTAGATAATGTTTAAGAGAATAATTTCTATCACTAAAGGGAACTAAAAACGTTACTTGAATTATAATTACGTGAATCGATATGCAATAATTATGTTCTTCGGGGATTTGACAAGTTACCGGTATATAAAATATTTTTCAGAATTTATTTAAGAAGAAAATAGTGATCTAAAGACTTTCGTTTCACGATGGTTGTTGACGCTAGTCGCAACTCTAAGGCGGAACGTATGTTGTCGCTATCCCATTCGGGGTTAAAATCGCTTTTTGGAAATCTCTAAGTTCTAATCTATTTTAAAGTGCTTTCGCTGTTATTAAAACAAATGCCTAGTGTTTACTATCTGGTCTTAGCCGCAGTTGTCGCTTGTTGGTTCGTACCTTAATTAATTTCCCACTGTCGTGGCAAAACTACTTTTAAATAAGTTCTCGCTGTCGCGACGAACGTTTATTCAGTAAATAAGTTTAAACACGCAGGCCATAAACAACTTTTGAAAAGGAAAGTTTTAACCGGTTATTATCAAATCTCGTCTGAATTATTATTACATATCGATTACTCTGGTTTAACTAGACATGGATTTGAGAAAGGTAAAACATAAATAAAAGCAGAAACTTAGAACATTCATATTACTGGGAATTAAAGTTACAATTAACGAAATAATGAAGAAAAACTTGTAACGTATCCAATTGACTTTTGGCCAAATCCCAACGATGTCGGCAGGATTATGTCTTCAAACCAATAGAGCGCACAAATGAATATTGTAGAAATGGAATACAGGAATAAGGAAAGGAAACAAAAACAACAAGAATGAAACTAAATTTTTGCTCTGGAAAATAATTTGGGCAGCACTTCGTTATCTGAATGCGGCTCCCTTTCTTAGCTCCCCTCCTTCCCCTTTTATAGAGGTAAAATGCTAACGGTTGTAATTTGAAGAAGGTGGACTTGGAGGCAGAAAAATTAGGGAGTAGTGGTCCAATATTTGGGACTTGGAACTGGTATTTGCACGTTTAATTGAAGCTTTGCGTTTTTGTCTGCATGACGGTCGTCATGGTGTGTGACGGTCGTCACCCGTGTGACGGTCGTCATGGCTGTGTGACAGTCGTCACAGCAGCAAAATGCGCATTCTGTGTTTTTCATGTTGTTTTCATCTGGTTTTCGTCCATATTTCATATGTAATTGCTTCTTTTCTTCATATTGCTTTGTTTAGACATGATCATCGAATACCTGCAAAATATCAGACAAATAACATGGAAAGAACCCGAAATCGGATTGAAACCAGTCAAACATTAGTTGAATTATGCGTCAATATATATATACGATTTCGCGTTATCACTGCTCCTAAACATGTCATTGATTTTCTGAAAAATGAAAATGGATAGAGAAGATTTTAGTTATTTGTTTTATTTCCTGTGATAGTGGGATTGTTAGTTTTTTCCAATATGGATAGGGTGCGGAACTTGTAGCCGATGAAGGAAAAAGTGTCGCTGCTTTGGCTGCATGCAGGACAGTAGCTGAAGAGTTGATCGAGTTTCGTTTTCCAGCTCCTCGCATCCTTGCATTCAAGGTTAATTTTCTTCTTTACTCTTCATTCCCCGTGCCATCTTCTGCTTATAAAGAAAACTATATAACTGAGAGTTTACATTTGAAAATAGGAGGGTAGCTCGCAGGCTCGATATTTTGATCATGGTAAGAATAAACCTTAATATTTTGATCCCTATCTACCCTCTTTTGAACTAGAAATTGGAGTAGTCACTCTTAATAATATATGTAATTGATTTAGTTTATTTATGTATTATACGAAAATGTTAGTTGTTAATCTGTCGGAGGGAGAGAGTTTGTTAGCGATAGTGATCGAAATCCTAGACCTCATTCTTAATACCATGGTTTTAAATTGTGGTCGCGGTTGTGCATGTTGTGATTGCAGTCATTGCGGTTACTGCGATACGCGATACGCTTGGCAGGAAAAGGGATTCACCAAAGAAGTATGACTATGCACTCCAGATCTTTTAATTTTGTTGACGTTGTCCGTTTTTGTGATTGTTTCATTCCACAACCCTTGAAAACTGGATGTGAAATTGGTTTTTGAGCTTTTATCATAATTTGTCCATTATAGATAGAGGTTGATGAGGATCCAGCTGAGGCGAAAACGGACAACCAATATGAGAAGACTGAGGTAATGTTTTGCACATACCGTGCATTCCCTGAATCAATTGTCTATGAAATTATGATTACAAATTTGATTGTATAACTGCTGCATATGTGCTGGCCATTTTATAATCTGATGAATTTTTATAACAGAAGAAGAAGAAGAAAACTAAGACTGTTGTTGTGAAGTATTGGGACTGAGAGCTTACAAATGAGACACAACCTATCTGGGTTAGTTTTATGATTTCCAACTGCATGATTTGTGCTTAAAGTGGAAGTTGGTTACATAAGATGAAGATTTACATATTATTCTATTTGCGCAGCTTCGTAATCCTAAAGAAGTAACCAAAGAGGACTACAACGAGTTTTACAAGAAAACATTTAATGAATATTTACACATTATTAAATCATGCAAAATATTAAATCATATAAGGAAAAGAATTTTGTTGATATTAGCAAGGAAGACTTGGATCTAGGTTTAGTTCTTTTTCAATTATGTTTCCTTCTCGTGATTTGTTTTGGATTAAATTCTATACTGAACAATCACTCAACTTTGAGAAGCTTATGTGTTTCATAGATCAAATATTTGTTGGTATCCCTTACAATGGCATGCATTAATGGTTTGGTTCTTAACCATTTAAACTTGCTAAATGTAGTTTGTTGTCTCTGTTTCTGCAGGTGACAAAAATGAGGAAAAGGAAAAAGAGATTAAGTAGGAATATAGTGGGACAATTGATTGGATTAAGAAATGTTTGGGAGATAAAGTTGCAAGTGTGCAGATTTCAAACCGATTGAGCTCTTCGCCTTGTGTCCTGGTGTCAGGAAAATTTGGTTGGTCTGCAAACATGGAAAGGTGGGTCTTACTTTATCATACACATTTCATTATAATGTTTTTGAAAATGTAAGTAGCACTGTGTTGAATGTAAATCAAACTTGCTGCTCAAGGCTAATGAAGTCACAAACAATGGGTGATGCCACTAGCTTGGAATTCATGAGAAGCAGAAGGGTGTTTGAGATCAACCCTGAACATCCTATTATCAAGAACTTGGACGTACGAATCTATTTTTGTCATGTGTCCTAAGTCTAATGATATAATTAACTGCAAACTAAAATAATAGTGATGTAATTACATCGGTAAATTACAGGCTGCTTGTAAAACTAATCCCGATGACCAAGAGGCCTTCAGAGCTATTGATCTTCTGTACGATGCAGCTTTGGTTTCCAGTGGATTTATGGTAAGCTCTTTGTTAATATCACTGCTATTAAATAGATTTAAGGTCCTCAGACATTGGATATGACATTCACATCGTTAATAATCTGAAAAAATAAAACAATTAAATATAATCATGCCTGAAAATTAAACTGTCTGCTACATTGAATTATGTTAAGATGAGTTGCATCTCACGTGATACTCTAAATATTTTCTTCAGAGAATAAAATGGTGCAAAAATGGAATGCATGCTATTAGATTTTAGTAGTCTTTCAAATCAATAGGCGTCTAAATAAATATTGTATGTAATAACAGTCAATATCTCTCTACTGAAATAAAAAAGGGAGGAACAGATATCAAAAGACACAAACCAGCAAAATATTCTGACATGGAGAAGTTTGTTTATGAGTGGTTTCTCCAGCATCAAGAACGTGTGAATATCACAGAAGAATTAATTTTGCAGAAGGAAACAGATACAATAAAACTCTTGTACCCTCATGATGATTCAGATTTTAACTTCTCTATAGGATGGCTTGGGAAATTCAAGAACCGACATGGCATAAAGTCATTTCGTCATTTTGGCGAGAGTGGGTCTGTTGATGTACAAGACATGGAGCAGAAATTGGTATCGATTTGGGAGAAAATTGATCAGTTCCCTATGAAATATGTTTTCAATATGGATGAAATTGGGTTGTTTTATAGGCTACAAGCTGATCATTCACTGGAAACAAAACAACTTGAAGGAAGAAAACAAGATAAAGAAAAGTTGACGGTAATTATTTGTTGCAATGAAGATGGATCTGAAAAAATCCCTCTAAGGATTATTGGAAAATATGCAAAGCCTCATTGCTTCAAGAATGTTAACATGAATAGCTTGGATTGTCAGTATCGAGCTAACAAAAAAGCATGGATGACTAGTGTGCTTTTTGATGAATATGTTCGCTCATTTGACCAAATGATGCATGGTAGAAGATTTCTACTTGTGGTGGATAATTGTCCAGCACATCCAAGAAATATTGAAGGGCTAAGAAACATTGATTTGTTCTTCTTGCCACCCAACATGACATCAAAGATTCAAACCTGCGATGATGGGATAATAAGAGCTTTCAAGATGCATTACCGTAGAAGATTTTACTGCAAAATATTGGAAGGTTATGAGGTGGGACAATCTGATCCAGGGAAGATAAATGTCCTTGATGCTATCAATTTGGCAATCCCAGCTTGGATGATAGATGTTCAAAAAGAAACAATAGCGAATTGCTTCCGACACTATAAATTCGTTCACCTAGTGACGTTGCAAGAAATTTGGATGAATCACTTTTGATGAAGAAACTCAAGACCTTGAGACTATGATCAATCAATGTGGCTATCTTAATAAGATGGATATCGACAATCTAATGAACTACCCAGGTGAAAATGAAGGCATGTTCGGAGGTTCAGAGTTTAGAAGATATTGTGGATACTATCATTGAGAACAATGCAGAGGATGACGGCAAAGATGATACAGGGTCTTTGGAGCCTGTTACGCGAAAGGAAGCACTTATGGCGTCGAACACTCTTCACAACTTTATGATACAATACAAAAATACAACACCTGAGCTATTGGATGTAATAAGAAAAGTTAAAGATGAGATCCAAATAGACTTGAACTTTAAAGAAAAACAGACAACTATTGAATCATATTTCAATAGAGTGTAATATATTTTTTTCAGTTTCTATGAATTATTAATTTATGATTTTCTTGGGACCGAAAATTATAAAGGGATCTCCCGAAAAATTATTATCTTATTATTTTATCGAGTTTTTCAATTTTTTACATTGGCCCAAATCGAGACCAGACAAATTTATTATTTTAGAGAGTTTATTAATTTACCGAGTATTAATTTAAAGAGTTTCTACTGTATAATATGATAAGTGAGACCTAGTTTAATTTTTTTGATGGATGACATAGATATTTATAAAATGCAGTAGAGTGTCTTAAATTATTAAAAAATATAAAATAATATAAATATATATATGGGCTCATTTAAGATATTAGATTGAGTGACATGGATGTGGATACTCTAACACGGTAAAGAACGAATTTCAAATCTTTTATCAAGTAAGTCATTTTTAGCCTTCAATCTTCATCTTTTTCATGATTACTATTTTTGAAAATCTTCAAAACCATTCTTTGTTTCGGAACCATGTTTTTAGAAATGCATGTTCTCTATTTTTCTTTTCACCATATATTGTTTTGATTCGAAATTCCCTTATAGTTGTCTTTTTCAACTTCATCTTTTTGTTTGTTTAAGTTTCGTTGTGTTTATTTTTTCCCGATTTCTCATATCTATTCTTCTTAAATGTTTGTGTTTTGATCCAAAATGGAAAATGTGTGAATATGAGAGTTTCATAATTTATGAGTTATCTTTTCTTCTTCTGCAATGTTTTACTTTACTGTCAAATGTATGTATTTTATAAAAGTTCTTATTTTTATACAAGGGAGTTTGCCTCCACTCGAACCCTAAGCTTCTAACACCATTATTGGGTCATCAATTATTTGGGGGTCATCATGAGAAAGCATTTTACATTGGAGCCTTTCTTTAAAAACAACACACTAGGTGAGAGATACACCACAAGCTCACTCAAAACCTTAAGGTAATATGTGCATGGATTCTCTCACTTATAAAGTGATCAATCTCCACTTTTCTAATCAATGTGAGACTTCTCCACACTTTGTTTCTCAACACTTCCAACTCACATTTTTTCTCAACAAAAATAAGGGACATTCTTCCTCATAATAAGTTGTACATAGAAAAAATAAAGATTGGATTTTTTTCATGGTACATGGATCTTAAAAATATGTGGTTTGGTCTAACTCAACTCTACAAAATCGACTAGTATGGTAAGGATTATCCTTACTTATAAACATATGTTCAGGCCATAGATTATCTGATGTGAGACTCTTAACACCCCCTCTCACACCCAGGATTTGCGTCTGGGGCGTGGAACTACATGGTGGATGGCCCAATGGATCTTAAACGAGGCTTTGATACCATCTTAATTTTGTGTGGTTGAGCATAACTCAACCCTATAAAACCGGCTAGTAAGGTGAAAATTTTTCCCACTTATAAACACATGTTTAAGGCTATAGATTGTTCGATGTGGGACACTTAACAATGGATAATTATCAAGAAGATATATGTGTGTGTTCAGGAAATGATGTAGGAAGGTTGGCCACACGTGTCGAATAAGAAGTTGTGTGTATGAGCAGTCTGGCAAGACTTGCAGATGTTTGGCGTTCGATGTCGTAATGACTCTTATTATACCTTTCTGAATAGGGAATTGGCTCGTGAGTTTAAATCATGGCTTTGTCATGACCTTTGGGATTTTTTAGCCATCTGAGTTCATTTCATGCCCGAAAACAAAATTTTATTATTTTCCACAATTTTAACAATTTCCAAATTTTTCCCACATTTTTAGCAATTTTTTTTTGTTTTGAATATTTTAGCATTTGGGTTTCTTTTCTGAATTTAAATACTTTGGATGTGGTAGTTAAGGTTATCTTTTATCATAATCAAATTCAAACAATTTTCTCTTTTGGTGGACTCTAAATTTTATCTGATAGATTTGTCGCTTGCAAGCTTTTGTTTTTATTCCAGGTTTAGCGTTTTTTAA
This sequence comes from Lathyrus sativus, assembly GCA_963859935.3. Lineage (NCBI taxonomy): Eukaryota > Viridiplantae > Streptophyta > Magnoliopsida > Fabales > Fabaceae > Lathyrus > Lathyrus sativus. Next base: position 8,662 of record CAWUDS030005154.1, on the reverse strand, counting down.
TTCGTAATGTTTTTGTCTGCGTCAGAAAATATGAAAGATTAAAACAATTTGACTATTTCTTGATATGGTTGATCATAAATAAGATTAAAGACAAGTGACATGCTTATGTTTATAGAAAAATGTTGTGGACAAAAGTGACAAATATCCAATTCATTTTGCTTTCTTAACCGAAATTTTTCTTTCAAGTTTAATATCCATATTGAGTTGGACATCTTTACTTGTCTTACTTTCAAAAATCGTTTTAAGATGACATTATTGTTCAATATAGGGTATTATATAGATGTCAATGGAAAATTATTCAAGAATTAGACTCAACAACTACATATTATTGAAGACGAAGAAATGGATTATTAGGGAGAACAATGTGATTTTGGTGATATTACTACAAACAAATATAGATTTCCTAACAAGTTTGAAGGCTCTAAAGATTTGACTAAAATTTTGGTAAAACAAGAAGAAATCTGCTGAAAAAAGACATGTCAATCAAGATGTCCTAGCATTGTGGACTCAACATCCTGATCTGGTGCAACAGATTTGTTGCAGATCTGGTCCAAGATTTAAGGAGCACTCAGAATATAGATCAAGGAAAGATTAAATAGAGACTTCGAAGCCCATGGACAGCTGAAGGCTATAAAAGGAAGACCAAGTTATAGGGTAGAATAAGAATTCTTATTAAGACTTTTCTAAAAGTAGAAAATAAGGGTTTAGGATTTTGAAAGTCGTGTACTTTCTTGTGTTGTAAGTCACCCTTTATATCGGTTGATACATTGTGGTAGACATAGTTTTACATATTCAAAAATGTGTAGGTAATGAATTGTATATTGTTCTTGGATGAAGCTTTTGAGCAAATCCATGCATGATTGTTAGTCAATAGTCTTGATTGAATATTGTATTGAGAGGGGTGTCTCTTAATTGAACAATTTGATACAGCCACCAGAGGTTGTGACTGTTAGATATCACTGATGTGATTTAGGAATTGAGATGGGGTTCTCTTATCTAGATGGTGATTTCTAGATAGAATTATACTGGGTAAGGATTAAGTGAGGAGTTGTAAACGTGGGAGTTTAGCTCTAAATTAATACTACTGATAGTGAATTCATTTCTGGCTTGATAGCCCTCAGATGTAGGTGTTGTTGTGCACCAAACTGGGTCATCATATCTTGTGTTATTTGTTTCATTTTGTTATGTTAATTCAACCTATATCTATACTCTAAAGTACATGTTTTGACAGATGTTGAAACATCTGTCATGACACTGTTTTAACCTTGAAGGTTCATAGTGTTCTTGATTTTAAGAGAACAAAATGTTTATGTTATGTCCTTGTTCAGTTTTTAAGCATAGATCAATGTCTCGACATCTCTTAGGACATCTATGATCTGCTTTCTAGAATTTTAATTGGTATCAGAGCATGCATCTTGTCTGTTTCTGGATGAGTTCTAAGGAAGATACTTTTCAGTATTTTGAATAATGAAGGAGTTTGTGTAATCAGATCATCCATTATTGTTGACCTTAAGGAGATTGGAATCTAGAAGGATAGTGTTTTGAATCTGGCCTGAAAACTACTAATGGTTGACTGAGTGCTCTATGAAGATTCTTTCGCTGCTGCTGATAATGATGCATGTGTTAAGAATGATGTCTTATAAGCTGTTTTGAAATCTGTCCTGGCTTGTTGAAGATGCTGCTGAAGCAAGAATTATGATGTCTTCTTCTGAAGGATTGTCCTATGTTGCTTGGGAGACGGGGTCAACCAGGTACCATGAAGGGTAATAGGAGGAAAAAATATTGAGTTGAGATCTTGTATATCAAATTCATTATCTATGGATTTGGTAAACACTCTATGACATGTTTTAGGTAGCCCAAGATACTTGAGTCCTCTCTCAAGTCCACTCATAAAGGCAATACCGAAGGTGTTTAGAAGAGAAGATGGTATTCTGAGGAATATTTATGCCTGGAAGATTTCTCTCTGGTTGTTGATTGAATAAAGAGGGGTGTGTTATGACTCAAGAATACAAAATTGGGATTTAAAATTAATTTATATTTGTGGCTTTAACAAGTATTTAATTAATTATCCTTTTTTTATTGGTAATGTCAAAAGTTTCACTTCTGATGTTCAACCAGATGTTGAAACATCACTTCTGAAGAGTGTGTGCATAATCTTGTTGTTCTAAGGAGTGGACTTCTCAGACAAAGGATAGATGTAGCATATGTTTTGGAGAATAAACAAATGTGTGTTTATCAATAGTGTTGGGAATCTTCTTCAGATTGGTCTTGAGGAGTCTTCTGGTCTGTTACCTAGGAAGCCTCTATCCAAGAGTATTGTCTTGTATATGTATGCTAGTGAAGATGAAGATCAAGACACCATTTGCTTTGGTGAAATTTTCTTTAGTTCAGTTCATCAGAAGCTCAAAACTCATCCGATTCTCACCATACCAGTCCCAGTAGTCTTAGCCTAGCATTCTACGACTAAACCACACTATTTATTCCAGAACTTACCCGATAAAATACCAACTCTACCGATTAAATAATTTCCGACCTAACCGGTAAACTACTCAGAACCCCCAACAATACCTACATAATCACATGTAAGGCTGGAAAAACAGAATTCCACCAATTCCTAACAACATAAACACAATTAATCCATGGAAACAACAATCAGAAACACAATAACATCCTAATCATAATCATCAAATTCCTATGGGGTTAAGGAATTCCCAACTACCCCATTCATGCAATTACCAATCCCAATCCGTTTCTCCCCCCTTAACCTCGATTAATCTCTTCGATCGTTGAAGAATGCCCAAGAATCCGATTGCTCTCCCTTGTTCTTCTTCCTCTTGTTCTTGTTCTTCTTTCTCACTCTTTCCCCCACTTGATCGTGTTCTTCTTTTTTCCCCCTTCTAAAACTCACAAATACCCCTTTCAACACTTATTCCTCATTTCTTTATTCCAATAATATTAATAATAATAATAATAATAATAATAATAATAATAATAATTCCAATAATAATAATAATAATATTACTATTAATTATTAAATTATTATCATTATCAATTATATTATATTAATATTAAAGGCCATAACTTCTTAAATAATCTCCACAAAAGACACGTCGAAATAAAATAACACCGGAAAGACTAAATAATTAAAATGGGTGTTACAGCAAACCCTACCTGCAATTTCAAATGAAGGTTCTCAACTCTCTGGAAAACAAATCTTCCATCGTCTGTTTTGGGCATTTCTTCTGTGTATATGTGGCTTCGCCTACTGTACGCCCATTGTGCAAGTAGACGGGACGTGGTTGTATGGCAAATACACAAGAACTCTATTGATGGCGGTGGCACAGGATGGAAACGCAAACATTTTCCCAATAGTATTCGCATTGGTCGAAGGTGAAACAAAGGAAGCATGAAGCTTTTTCCTAAGGAACCTGAGGTTACACGTGACACCACAACCTAATTTGTGTCTAATCTCTGATAGACGTGAATCGATAAAGAGTGCATATAACAATCGACAACATCCACCATCTTCACATGTCTACTACATTAGACACATTGCACAGAACTTCATGCGCAAGATTAAGGACAAAGAACTACGCAAAAAACTTATTAACATGGGTAATAAAATACATTTCATTTATCTCAACTATTATATCATACTTTTAATATATTTTTCATATAATTTCTATTACAGGTTACGTATTGACGGATGCTACATTTAACTACTATCGCGGAGAAATCCGAAGAACAGACATTGAGGCTTCAAATTGGATAGACAACATAACTATGGAGAAGTGGGCTAGAGCATTTGACGAAGGGCAACATTGGGGACATATGACATCTAACTTAGCAAAGGCGATGAACTTTATACTAAAGGCAACCAAAAACCTTCTGATCACTGCTTTGATCCAGTCTACATACTATTGAATGGGTTCACTCTTTGGTAAACGAGGACACAAATGGACCAAAATGCTAGCTACAGAGAAAGTTTTCACAGATGGTTGCAACAAGGGAATGGCTGATGAGGTAGCCAAGGCTAACACACATAATGTCATGCAATTTGATCGCGAAATATTTTGTTTCATGGTGTAGGAAAAAATTAATCAGAACGATGGTCGTCCGACGGGTACTTTCAACGTTGACCTGAGGAATCGTTGGTGTGACTGTGGAAAATTTTAAGCATTTCACTTGCCTTGCTCCCACGTGATCGCAACATGTTCTAGCATACGACAGGACTACATCATTCACATTCCAGAGGTCTTCACAGTTCTTAACGTATTCAAAGTCTACAAGGAAAGCTTCCTGGGACTACCGCACGAGGAGAACTTGCCAAAACATGAAGGTTTTACTCTATGCCACGACGATTCCATGAGAAGAAATAAAAAGGGACGTACAACCAGTAGTAGGATTAGAACTGAAATGGACGACGCTGAAAAAGAAAAGAGAAGGTGTGGGATTTGCAGAGAAATAGGCCATATGCATAGAAAATGTCCAAATGTTGTCGGCCCGTCAAACCGATCGTCTAGATAATTTTATTTATTATACAAGGAACTTGATTGGAAAATATTTTACTCGCACTTGATTTCTATGTGATCCAACATTTATTTGTAATTCAAGACAACTTTTAGATTACAACAATACTAGTAGATTACAACCATAAACTTAAAAATAAAACTCAAGAAGCTAACATACACGTTAATCAACAACAACAACCAACACAAGTGGATCTTTGACTTCTCTGTTAACTTCGCCACTATGTGTTGAAAACATACATTGAACATCTTCATCATTTTCTATACGATCCAAGTAATACATGTACGTATCCTTCGGGCTTGCATCAGTCAGCGTTATATACGAACAACGATACTCCATTTTTCTCACCGTCGTGCGACGACCACCCAACTGTCGAAATCCCGTGTTAATTGTTTCAACTACGATTATGAAATTCCACTGCGGATCTAGGTTAATACTGATTTTTTTTCTTGTCCATAAAAAACAAGAGCTCGGACAGACATTTTTAAAACACTGAACACGAATGGTTTGTGCTGATGCACAATATCTCTATTTATAAAAAAAAATTACGTTTGAACTCAGTCATTCAATGGCCGAGAGTTTGTAAAAACTATACAACTCCTTGGACGAACATCAATCATTCTTTAAAATACATGAAAGAAAAGAAAATTAAATTATTATATCATTCATAATTTTTTTTATTCTATATAATATTATATAATAACATTAATATAATAACATGATATATAATATTGTTATAATAATTATTTATAATTAAATTAAATATTATAGTTAAACATGATATATAGTAATTATTTAACATTAATATCATAATTAAATTAAATTATTTAAAATAACATGATATATAATATTTTTATAATAATTTTAATTTGTCTATATTTATTAAATTAATATAATAAAATTTTAATATTTAAAATTATTTTTTTAATTAATTAAACATAATATAAATATGAAAGAAAAAAAACGAAACTAACACGTGCTCGCCACTTGAGCGGGCGAGCACCTACATCAAAAATGAACTAGTATTAGCTCGTCACTTGAGTGGACGAGGGTGTGGTGGAAATGGGGCACCCTTGTCAATTTTTTTAAACTAGGATATTATAGTATATATTATTTCAGAGTAGAGTAATGCAGTAAAAAAAGTAGTCATTAATAGAGTAACGTGTGTGCCAGAGTTGAAAGTTTGTCTAGTGAGATTACTATCAAACTCAAGATATTGAGCTATTAGGTGGCTTTTTTTTAAAGTTGTTTCTCTACATGTATTTGGTAGCAGGAGTATCACTAGTAGGCATGACATCGAGCGTAGGGTGAATACGATTTTTACCTTCTCATATCTAAATCCAAATTCGCAAATAATCTTCGTTTCTCACCCCGATCTCTAACAAAAATAAGGAATTAAATATCTGTCTCAAACAAATTCGAGGTTGATTCAGATATAATTTTTTTAATATAAAATGATACTACTTTTTATCCACCCTAGGCTATAATGGTAAAAACGAGGGACATTCTATCTCATAATAAGATTTATATATGTTAGAAACTATGCAAGAGTATTTATCTCAACCATACCTCACATCAGTACTCAAAAAAAGTCACATGTCAACAGTTTACCTGTAGCTTGGATATCATAGATACTAATATGATAATGCTAACCCTTTATAAGATCAAAATGATTGTTACTGTATAAAGAGACTCACATGTATTTCTTCCTAAAACTCACATGCATTTTATCTAATAATTAGATTGAATATTTGAAAAAGATTATTAATGTGAGTGGTACAAGTTACTCAAGACCTTATGCTAGATATAGTTGACATTACAATTTATGCAAAATGATGGTTGCCCCATATTTTGGCTGCAAAGTAAGCACAGTGGTAGGAGCATGCACATAAGTAGGAGAAAGCTCAAATGAAAAATTCTGCAGTAGCAATGATATGACTATCTTTGCTTCTAATAAGGAAAAGTTTTGTCCAATACAACCTCTAGGACCCCATCCAAAAGGGAAATAACAAACTTGACCTTTTGTTGCCTTTGCAATTCCTTCGGCAAACCTTTCAGGTTTGAACTCTTTTGCGTCATCGCCCCATATATCATGATCTTGGTGAATCAAAAGTATTGGTAAGGAAACTTGTGTTCCTTTAGATAGGAAAAGATTTCCAAGTTTCAAATCCTTTCGAATAGCTCGGTTGAAGTAAACTGCAGGCGGGTATAACCTTAGTACCTCGTACAAAATCATTGTTACCTAAGGAAACCATAAATTATCAGTTAGTTCCAAAAAAGTTATGTATTAAATTAACAGATCATTGGAATGAGAAGATTTATAGTATAATCATCATGTGATGAAGTGATACATACAATTTTAAGTTGACTTAACCCTCCAAAGTTTGGATTTTGGTTTCCAAAAACTTGCAAAACTTCCTCTCTTGCACGAGCTTGCCATTCAGGATTCCGGCCTAATAACACCATTGTCCAAACCAGCAAAACTGAAGTGGTCTCTTGCCCTGCATTGTAAAAAAGTTTGCATTCATCTATCACTTCTTCCGTGGTCATTCCAATACTCTTACTGTTTCCATGTTCTTGATTTTCGGCCTGATTTGATTGCAAAAGTATGCCTAATAAATCGTCATTGGCAGTTTCATCCTTCTTAAAAGATTTTACTCGTTTTTCAATGATTCCCACAAGTGAATCATCTATATCTCTATCAATTTCCTTCATCCTTCTCTTGGTAGTTGTTGGTAGAATCCTAGAAAACACATATATAGTGATGTTCAATGCAAGGAAATACACTTAATTAATATTATAACGAACACAACATGATTCATTCTCAAACTAGGTGGTGAGTTTACTAGTGCAAAAACTAAAACATGCTTCTAATTTGACTATCAGATTTACCAAAATCAATTGGAGTCTTACCACCATAATGGAATGTTTGCGTATCGTGTTGTCATCAAAAGAAACCCCTGCCTCTTCAGAAGTTCAAATATTTTTGTTCCTTCAACATAACTGCTTCCAAATGCTGTTCTAGAAATTACATCACGCGTCAAATTCTGAAGGAAAGGCCAAACATCAATCTCACATGTTCCATCTGGTGACAACAATTCCTTCCATTTGCTAATCATTTCTTCGCAACTGTAAGTAAATGCAGGTAGCATACCCTATAGTATGCAGTAAATCATATGGTTATAAGAAGAAAAAAACTCAAAGCCCGCAGTATAAAAGATAGCCTTACTTTTAATTTTTCGATGTGGAATGCAGGATTGATAATCTTTCGATGTTTAGCCCATTTCTCACCCTCGTATTGTATAAGACCATTGCTCAAATACTTGGCAATCGAAGATAATTTTGGTTTGGGGAAGTCCTCAATCATGTTAAAGACTTGCTTAACTTGCTCAGGGTCTGTGATGACAACCTTTGGTGTTGTACCTTCCCATAAAAATGAATTCTTTCCTGCAAATCCTTTACTTATCAGTATGGGTAAAACAAAAGGCTTTAACATCTTATGCAGAACTTTCTATCTATTTTTAATTTGTTTCACCACAGAACCAAACATAGGCTAAAATCATATATTTCCTTTTGAAATTGAAGTTACAAAACAAAACCTAGTACATATATAAGAACAAAATAGAAAGGAAGAGTAACATATATGTATACCATATTTGAGAACAGTTTGATGAACAGGAGAGAATATAGATGGTGCAGCTTCTTTGAAAAGACCAATGGATTTAGATTTAGCTTCATGTTGCAACTTCATCATATGATTTTGCTTTGAGTTGTCAAATAGTGAGATCTTATATGGATCACCATGAAGACCTTGAGATATGAGAAGTTTTTCAAACCTCTTTGGCTTAAACCACAACTTGTTGAGAAGAAACCATGGAATCACAGCAAGTATAACAGTAAGAACCCACATCATTATTGTTGTTGATGTGGGAATAAACAACTCCATTTCTTTCTGGGCTTGTGATTGATTAGATTGGATATTTTAAAGAGATGATAGCAAGATTATTTTAAAGTACTGGTATTGCTTAGGAAAATGGTGGGGTCATTCAAGCTCTAGAGGACTATAAAAATATATCTTTAGAAATATACAATATAAAATCTCCAAATACAATGTGAGTGTGACTAATCAAAA